>JAJIBD010026225.1:0-25011 GCA_021461705.1 Cryptotis parvus
AGAAGAAAACTGATATATCAGTATAACCACACCACTTTAATGAGATGTAAATTAGAAGGCATCTAATAACAAAATATATACACACGCGCCTATCCAGTAACAACATATCAAATTTCACAGCCACAAGGCGCCAATGGATCCATAGTGATACTGGGCAATCTTAACTTTCTTCTAAAAACATTTCTTTTGATCATTTTTAGCTAATTTAATATAAGCAATACTAAAACACATGTTTGAGGGGTCTACTTCTAGATGGGCGGAGGAAGAGGGTCAGTAGGAAATTAGAAATATTATTAATTGGGAAGTACAATTGTGAAAGCAGGACTGAGGTTGAATATTGAATATCTGAAACAAGTCTTTTTAAAAACTTTGTCTTTAAAGGTTCAGTAAACTCAATAAATGAAAGCTTAATAACAGATGGCCCAACTTGCACAGAACACAGCTAACGGTGAAGGCCATGACGTTACATTGTAATAAGCAATATAAAAATAGAATTAATTAGTGCTTGCAAGGGGAGCAGGCCTGGAGGGTGGGCTGTAAACTAGGGACTTTGATGGCAGTAAGGACTACATTGGTGGGTGGGGCTGGGGTTTAGAATATTGAATACTTGAAAGCGACTGTATTATGAACAATTTTGTAAATCACAGAATTTAAATAAAGTTATAAAATTTAAATAAAGCTTTGTATGGAATCACAAGGGTCAATAAATAAAGCAAAAGCATAATGAAAAAGAAAACTAGGGAGGTACTCATATAACTTGAAACCATACTATAAAGTAATAGTGATCAAAACAACATAGTACTAAAAAAGAGGGAGACTGAACACAGAGGTCAAAATATCAAGGGCAAATCCCCATATCTGGACAGTGACTTTTTCACTAAGACTCAAGGACTTGGGTAAATTGAAGTAGACAGCCTTCCTAACAAATGGTGATGGGGAAATTGTATAACCATTTAAAAAGTATTATATCTGTCTTAAACAAAACGCATATTCAAAGTGGATCAAAGACTTTGAGATTAGACTGGAGGCTATATAGTACATTTAGGAGAATAAAGGCAGTAACCAAATAAAATGAAGTAAATTTATCTTTAAAAAATAATATATAGGGCCGGAGGCGTAGGCCAGGGTAGGAAGCTGGGGCTGATCTGAGCATCCATACACCATAGTTTGAGCACCCTTAGGGAGGCATTCCTAGAGCAAAACCAGGAGTAAACCCTGAACATTGCCGGGTGCGACCCAAAAAGCAAAAAAATAAATAATGACCAAATAAAATAATATATGTATATGCACATATATTATATTCCTTATATTAAATGTCATTCAAATCTCTCATTTTTGAGTTCTCACACTAGAATTAAGTTGGTCTTTAGCAATACTAAGACTGAATGTTGGGGCTTATGATTGCTCAATAGTTAGTGTTTGCCTGATTAATATGAGATCATAAGTGCGATGCTAGCGCATGCATGGGAATGAGCCAGATGTCACTCTCTTATAAATACGAAAGAAAGCTCAGGAATACAGTTTCAAATTGTTTTCCAGCACTAGACAAACCTAACTAACCCGCTATTGGGATCCCAGCAATAAGAGTCTGAAAGATGACTCCAGTTATTTAGGATGTGCTAAAGAGAAAGTGTCACCTGTATCACTTGTATCACCTGTCTTCCCATCGTTCATAGATTTTGCTTGAGCCGGCGCCAGTAACATCTCCATATGTCCTGCTGCAAGAAGTGTAGCTCAAGGGCATCATTTGTTTCAGGACTAGGGAAAGAGCACGCCCTTCCTTCAGGACTGGGAATAAAGTCCATATTTATTACTAGTTTTTAACATATTAAATATAATTATGGGTAGCTTACCAGGCTCTACCGTGTAGGTGGTATAATCTCAGTGAGAAGGCTCTCATCTCAAGCATTTACAGTTGAACATAATAGGAAAGATTCGGGTTTCTCTTCGGGTGGAGCTCTAAGGGGCTGTAGGTCTGGATGTTGAGAAGACTGACCTATTGATGTGGGGTTTCCTCATGGCTTCTTACTTTAGGCTCAATGGGATGACAGCCCACAGTTGTAGGAGCTTTGCCTAGAACTCTATAGCCTGTATAAATGTGACAAGATCCCAGGAAGGACCTGATCCTAACATCCAGTACTATCTAAGACAGTAGCGCCAATGGAGCTGTGTCTGGCATGTCTCTTCAAGGTGGGAGGAGTGAAGGTGGAGGAATAGGAAGGAGGGCCCAAATCCCAGCCAAGTCCTGCCAGCATGGACCCCACCTGCGCGTGTGAGCAAACCCTTGGAGCTCTGGTAGACTCTAAATACTGTTAGTTTTTAGAGTATTTAATATTTAGATTTGCGAATCTAAATAGTACAATAGTTCCCAAACCAACAGGATTATCACTCACTGTGTCCCGAGAACATGGTCCAAGAGCCAGGTGAGACTCCTCCGACTGGCCCTTAGCTTGGGTGAAGCTAGTGACACGAAGACGCGGTTATGGAGCTGCAAAGGGATGGGCCCCAATGCAGCTGTTTCCAAGGAGGGAGAGAGTGGAGAGATAGGGAATCAACTTCACTATCATCAGAAGCCAGGGCTAGCATCATGGAAGGAAGGAAGAAGACCCAGAGGCCCAGGGCAGAAGAAGAGAAAGAGAAAGAGGAGGAGGAGGCGAGAGGCCAGGGGCCCAGAGTGTAAGTGACAGTCATCTAGGAGCAGCTTGCTGAGGCTTGCAGGGAAGCAAAGGGAAGCCTCAGAGCAGTGGCAGAAGGGCTGTTCTCAAGGATGAGAAATCGATTCTGATGGAAATGTTCACGGTGAACACTTCATGCTTATGGAGAAAGCTCACACACAGACTTCCAGTGTGCTTTTTGGCTCCTGGGGTCACAGCCAGCAGTGCTATGCATCACCCCAGAAGGTCTCCAGGACCACATGCTGGGCGGCCCCGTGTAAGGCACCATAACCTGGTGCTATCTCTCTGTTCTTACACACAGACTTATTTATGGTTCAGAAAAGACCCTGCTGTTTTTAAATAATACTATGAACTTCAGTTTGTGCAAACTCACGGCCACATGTGCTCACAGGTAAAAGTGTTTGTAACTGGGGTTTCCTCATTATTATGTGGTGTCTTTGTACCAGAGGAGCATTCATAGGAAGGCAAGATAGGTGCTTACATTTTTTTTCTAGGATAGTAGTAATTATGGCAGTAGTAGCTCAAAGAACAAGTACTGTCGGGGTTAGGGCCTGTCAGCACCTCTTTGGTATAATCTATTTGAACATTTCTCTCAGCATGAATTTGCCTTTAACAATGAATCCAGGAAAGGGAAGTGATAATAAACCACAAACAATAAAAAACAACAGCAGTTTCTTCTAGCCTGTCACTGTAGTTCTATCTCCGAGCCTGTCAGATATGCTAACTGGAAGCACTTAAGAGCGAACTGGCAGATCCAGTGATAACCCCAGAGCCCAGAAGAGGAAAGCCTTCCAGGGAAGAGCTCAGCCCCACAGCTCCCCTGGAAGGACAGGAGAGAGGGAGTGCTAGGCTAGGGAGTGGCAGCAGGGCACTGCAGGAGGGGCAGAGCTGAGGCAGCAGCTTCAGCAGGGGCTGGGGAGGCCACAGCTAGTTGAGAACCACTTGTGTCCTGTCTCTTGAAAAGCATCTTGAATAATTAATAAAGGGAAAAGGCATGGCGTCGGTAATGGGACCCAAGCATCTTGAAACTATGAGCAAGGGCCATGTCTCAGGAGCCTGTAGCCATACTATAGGCTGCAGAGGCCAATAAGAGGGCGCCGGCTAGAAAACAAGCTGCTATGATCACGAAACTTATGACCGTAGACCAAAGATGCACTAGGTGAGTTCAACACTGGGTATGTGGCCCGGCACAAATGGAAACTAGCCATATAATCCAAGTTAAATGACTATTTTTGGGGGTGGCGTGGATCCCAGTGCCTGGGAACTACGTGGTGTCAGGGATTGAACCTAGGCCTCTTGCATGCAAAGCCCTTTGAGCTAGATCCTCAGACCACAAGTTTGTCAAATCATGGGAATTAGTGCCAGTCCAAAACAAAATTTCAATTTTTTTTAAATCTCTCTAGTTCTGTTTCTCTTAGAATAATGAAGCACATGCTTTTATTATATGCAAAAAGACAAAACAAATGGGCCCAAGACATCTGTCTCCCCACATCCCCTATTCTTTTTATTTTTAAAATAGATCTTATTTGAAGGCTCTTTAGGGAGGGGCAGGAAAGAGAGCGTAATATGCTCCAGAGAGACCTCAGCTTCTCCAAGGGCAGAGAGCCCCGGAACAGGCATCCCAGGATTCAGCATTCAGTATGAAAGTTCACATCTCAAGAGGGCAGATGCAGGCGTCACGTGTGTTCTGGCACCACAAGTGCTCGGCCACGTGGGCTCAAACAGCACCATGGGCGTGGGCAGCAGATGTGCCCATGCCTTTCTAAAATTCACTTTAAATATCCTTTTCTTTTCTTCCTTGTTTCCCTTCATCTTCACTTCACTCATTCCCTCCTTCCCCACTTTCCTTCATGCCCCCCTCCCCACCCACCCCACACACACAATCTTTTCTTTGGCCCAAGGACAGAACCCAGGGACAGAACTCATATATGTGGACTGAGTTCTGGGTTTGGCCCCCTAGAGCATCTTTTTTAATGTAAGAGAGCTTCTAGAAGGGAGGGAAGACAGTACAGAGAAGTGATAGATGTAATTGCTACCTGGCTCTTATCAGCTCTTTGATTTTCGCAACCTCATTCAGATTTTATGAGCCTTGAGTCATCTAACTGAAGATGTTAAAGAGCCAACAAGAGACATTAGAGGGAGAGTGAGGGAAAGTTATGGTGCAAAGAAGTCAAGAGAAGAACTTGCTTTTAGGAGGAAGTGGTCACCTCTAGGCAACTGAGGCCTCAAAGGGCAGGAGAAAATGTTCACTCTGTGTGTAGACAAAAGACCACACCATGGCACAGACCAAAGCTTGCAAGTTGTTCTTGGACACAGGCAGCCCTAACGCTTCTCTGTATCTAGTTCATATTAGACCCAATGAACAAAACTGATAAAGTTACAAGTTATAAAATCAATATATTGAATGAATTGCATTTTCTGTATCAGTAAACAATCAAAAACTAACAAAAGTAACTCATTTGAATTGCATGAAAGATAATAAAATATCTAGGAATCAATTTAATCATAAAGATAAAAAATCCGTACTCTGAAGGACCTGTAATACCCTGACTAGAGACACTGGAGACGCACAGAAACAGAACAGCTTTCTGTGTGCATGCCCTGGAACGGGCTGACATCGTTGAAATGTCCATTTCCCAAGATAATCCATGGACTCTGTGAATCACCATAAAAATTCCAGTGCCATTTTTTCACAGGAATATAACAACCCTATATTTTGTGTGGAATCACCCCTTACCCCCCACCCCCACGAACCAACAAAATAACCAAGCAGCCAAAGCAATCTTGAGAAAAGAACATAGCAAGGGGCAGCATTTGCTTTTATCTCAAAGCTTATTACAAAGTTAGCCAAAACAGTATTGTAGAGGGATTACAAAAAAGATGACAGGAACAAAACAAAGGGCCCAGGAATAAACATACACAAATAAACACATAAATTCTTAACAAAGGAAGCACAAGAATACAATGGGGGAGGCGGACATGCAGCAATAGCACAGCAGGTAGGGCATTTGCCTTACCTACCACTGACCCAGGTTCCATTCCCAGCATCCCATCAGGTCCCGCGAGCACTGACAGGAGTAATTCCTGAGTGCAGAGCCAGGAGGTAACCTCTGAGCATTGGGTGGTATCACACAAAAAGACCCCGCCCCAGAAAAAAACGATTGCATTCAACAATGGGGGAAGAGTCTTGAAAAACGGTTTGAAAACTGAACAGCCAGCCAAAGGCTGAATGCCCCAGTCCTTTAGTTGCTGCTCAGTACTGCGCTGGCAGGGCCGTGCGTGCCCACAGCAGCTGAGGTGCTGGGGGTCACCCTGTGATTGCTGGGATGACCCCCTGAAGTAAATCTTATGCCAGACACAGAAGTTAACTGGAAATGGACTAAAGATGAGCACAAGAACGAAAACCATAGTTTAGTTTTCTAGATAACAAACACAGGAGATGCGCTTCTTGACTGCAGACTGAAACGGGAAGCCTGAGTATGTCTAGGCCGCACAGCTCTGGTCTGTGGAGGAACAGATTCCTGAGTTCAATTCCCAGCACCAAAAAATACCAGATATATAAATAAGAAAATTAAAACAAAACTGAGGACAATTTTGTGATTCTGGCTCTTCATTTTACATTTAGTAATTTCTTTCTTTCTTTCTTTCTTTCCTTCTTTCTTTCTTTCTTTTCTTTCCTTCCTTTCTTTCTTTCTTTCTTTCTTTCTTTCTTTCTCTTTCTTTCTTTCCTTTCCTTTCTTTCTTTCTTTCTTTCTTTCTTTCTTTCCTTCTTTCTTTCTTTCTTTCTTTTCTTTCTTTCTTTCTTCTTTCTTTCTTTCTTTCTTTCCTTCTTCCTTCCTTTCTTTCTTTCCTTCCTTCCTTCCTTCCTTCCTTTCTTCTTTCTTTTTTAAAGAAAGGCAGACTGCCATGCAGCGCCTCCCTGGATGTGTCTGGAGTCTGGAAGCTTGACTACCCCACGTTCTCCTAAATGGATCTAGAGAGCTTGTGTGGAGGCTCTAGCTGGGGGAGCGCAGCTACTCGTATGCCCTTGACTGAAGACCCATCTGTCTCTACTGGGGACGGCTGTCCTCTTCGACCAAGTGTGCAGCTCCGGGAGGGACATGGAGCGGTGAGGGAGGAAGGGGGACACCTGCCTAGCCAGCGAGATTAATGGGCTAACAGATGTCACAGCCAGATCGCCCTCACATCCACATTTAGTAATTTCTAAGTTCTCTCTCCCCACTAAAAAGGAAAAAATCCTGAAATGGGTGCAAACTAAATTTAGACTGAACATTTTCTCCTCACTGTAAGTTCATGTGGTCAGTT
Source organism: Cryptotis parvus (assembly GCA_021461705.1). Classification (NCBI taxonomy): domain Eukaryota; kingdom Metazoa; phylum Chordata; class Mammalia; order Eulipotyphla; family Soricidae; genus Cryptotis; species Cryptotis parvus. The sequence continues at coordinate 6,981 of JAJIBD010026225.1, forward strand.
CTTTCCATATCGGTATTAAACATCTCTTTCACATGTTATCATTTCATGGTCAGCCAAAACGCTGACAAATAGAAATTCTGAATTCTAAGACAAAAAAAACAAATGTCACATTAAGATTTCAGGTATAGGGACCTGAAATCAGTGCATCCTTCCTGAGTGCCCCAGACAAACCAAAGAGAGACACGTGGCTCAAGAAGTGTGTTCCATGGAGACAAATGTCTTGTAATCACATATATAGTGAGACTCTGTATATTGAGACCCGGTGTTTGGTGAGACCCGTGTGTGGTGAGACCCGTGTGCGGTGAGACCCCAGGTGCAGTGAGACCCCTGTGTGTGTGGTGAGATCCGTGTATGGTGAGATCCCATGTATGGTGAGAGCCCATGCATGGTGAGACCCGTATATGATCAGACCACACGTATGGTCAGACCCTGTGTATGGTCAGACCCATGTGTGTTCAGACCCCATGTGTGGTGAGACACTATGGGTGACCAGACCCACATGTGGTGAAATCCTGTGTGTGGTGAGACCTGTGTATGATCTGACCCTGTGTGGTCAGACCCATGCATGGTCAGAACCTATATGTGGTGAGACCCCAGTGTGGTGAGAACTGTGTATGATCTGACACTGTGTGTTGTAAGGCCCTTGTGTAGTCAGACCAACATCTGATCAGACCCACGCGTGGTCAGACCCCATTTGGTGAGACTCGTTGTGTGGCCAGACCCTATGTGTACTCAGACCCCAAGTATGATCTGATGCCGTGTATGGTCAGACTCAGTGCGTGATCAGACCCCATGTGTGATCAGACCCAGTGTGTGGTTAGACTCCGTGTGTTATCAGTGTGTGATCAGACCCCATGTGTGGTCAGACCCATGTGTGTTGAGACTCATTTGTGTGGCCAGACTCTGTGTGTGGTCAGATCCTATGTGTGGTCAGATCCCATTGTGTGGTTTGACTATGACACATGATCTCATCAGTGTCAGTCCTGATACCACACCATCTGAGGATGTAGCTATGTAGGATGTACCTCACCTGAGTGAGGTAGCCCAGGTCAGGCAGATGGTCCAGAGGCTGCAGCATTCTTCCCATGTAGGAGCACTAAGTTCAGTGGCTGGTACTTTGTGATCAGCTTGTGTGGTCAGAACCCTTAGCTGTGATGTTTCTGATCACTGAAGCTTGTGGTCCCCAAACCAAACCAAACCAAACCAACCAAACCCAACGCAACCCAACCCAACCCAACCCAACCACCAAACCAAACAACCAAACCAAACTAAACCAAACCAAACCAAGTCAAACCAGCAAGCTCAGCATCACTAGGACTCAGCAGTACTTGAGATGTCTTCCAAATTCAATTTATTTCTCCTTAATGTTTTTGAGGATCTTTTTGATCAATCTTTGCCCCATTTCCTGCCTGCTTTTGTGGCCATGAGGCACAGAGGAGCAGCCAGGGTGATGCTACTCATTGCCCAGCACTACACAGTCAGGACAAAATATAACATGCAGAGATATTCTGGCACTACCAGTGTGATTCATAGCAAGAAAAATGAGCAGTGTGTTCCACCCCACTTCCCACTGAGCCAGCCAACAGGATGCAAAGGAAAAAGAGAAAAAAAAAGACTTGTTAGGTGTTATTACAGACAGGAAAATTGAATGAACACAGAAAATGTGCGCACAATAAAGACCCCAAGCAGATAACCTCTGAAAAGTTCTCCATACGCAACTGGTTGACTCCAGGAAGCTGCAGAAGGTGCCCCAGAGGGGAGAGCAGTGAGACCGAGTCCTAAGTTGGCCGCATCCAGGGTGGTGCTTGCAGACTCTGGTCAGCCACAAGCGGACAACCCAGCCCGAGCTGCTCAGGCAGCTTTAGCGGCACAAAAAAGCAGTCAAGGGTCCAGAAAGTGGAAAATCCAAAAATCAGTTTCAGTAACATGATGTCAGATATGAAAGTTGCTCCACCCACCACAGCAAGTGTTAGTAAAAGACCAGTGCATCAGATTCAGACGAAGAAGGCTCTGACCACGACCTGGCTATGAAAACTGATATTTGAAAAAAAAAAAAGAAAACGATATTTGAAAAAGTATTAAGAAAAGGATGTCCAAGGGGCAAAGGTTTAATAAATCTGAGCTGAAGGCAAATACTGAAGAGGCACCTGAAGCACCGAAGGCCCCCACTTTGGTAATATGGAATTTACATATTAAATTACAGTTGCCCCATAAACCAACAGCCCATTTCGGAATGGTTTTGAACAGCTGAGCCAATGGATAAAAAAAAGGGAAACTGGACATTCCCAATGACGATGGTTCGAATTTCATGAACATATATTTCTGGGTAAATACCTGGAGAATTTTCCAAAACAGCACCCATTCACCACTTCCATGGAGATGGTAACATGTGGCCTTCCTAAAAACCATTATTTTGAGAGTGAAGCAGAAGGTAAAAGCACATAGAATGACTTAGAAATTATTTTACTGAAAAACTGGATATTCTAAAACAAAGTGGCATTTAGTTTTATTAATGACTACGGAAAAAATTTTATTTCAAGCTTTTGGAGATGGGCATATAACTAAATAAAATGTTACTGAAAGGTTTTTTTTTTTTAAACAGAAAAGCATTTGAAGCATGGAGACACTACATGTTGCCAGTGTGGGACTAACACACAGTTCTGACACGAGCCATTCCTGTCGACCACCTTCCAACATCTGGGCCTGGGGACATCTCAGAGTCCCCAGTCACCACTTCCTGTCCTCCTGGTCATGCTGCCGCACACCCCCAAGCAACACGTGCATGTGATGGACACTGACATCTTTCACGTGATCAGCCTCGACCATCCTCCTCTCCTCACCTTGACACAGCCACAAGCTGCCCCAGCCACTCCCACCTGCAGATTCACTTTCCCGGCATCAATCCCATGCCAGGTTTTCTCCTCAGTGCCAGCCTCCTGCCCACCCTGCCCACCCTGCCCTCACTGCCCTCATTACCGGTGACTGCAGTATTACAGTCCGACTGTGCCAGGCCAGTCTCTCCAAGGAGCTCTGGACTTCAGACCCCAGCGAGCTCCAGACACTGAGCATCCATTTGACACTTCACACATGCAGAGCCGAGATCGATTTTGTTCTTCCAAAGCTGTCTCTTCCCAAAGTCTTTACCACCTGACCGGATGACCACCATCTACACAGCTGCCTAGGTCAAAAGCCTAAGGTCATTCTGGATACTCTCACTTCCCTCTACCCCAGGCAGCCAGTGAAAGCCCTGCCAGCTGGGTGCCCAGACACGTCTCCATAGGTCACTGCTGGGAAACCTGTCACTAGGACTGCTGGTGTGAATCATGTGCCGTTCATTTTAGTTTTGCCATTGAGAATTGAACCCAGGTCCTCAAAGCATGCACTATCTTACAGCACCATCCCAGGGCCTTACTGCCTTTCCCTCCCTCCATCCCTCCCTCCTTCCCTCCCTGCCTCCCTCTGTCCCTCCCTCTCCCCCCTCCATCCCTCCCTCCTTTCCTCCCTCCCTCCCTCTGTCCCTCCGTCCCTCCCCTTTCTCCCTCTCTCCTTCCCTCCCTCTCCTTTGTTTTGGGGCTTCCCCACCTCACTCAGAGATCACTCGGAACACTCAGGGAACCACACATGCCAGAGATGGAAGCTGGGTCTGTCATATGCCAGGCAAATATACTACCCACTGCACTGTTTCTCCAATCACTGCTGCGACATTCAGACCTTGCCTTTGCTTTTTCCTCAGCTACCTGCAGCTTCTCCCACACTGAAATAGCACAAGACAGAAAGGTGGAGCATCAGGTGAATTTAGTTGGTCACCTTCGGTCCTTTTAAATCTGGTCCATCAAACAGGCAGACAATTAAAACACACAATGGGATAGCTGTGGGTAGGAGATGGCAGCAGGTAAAAAGGAAGCCTCAGCCTCTCTCTCTCTCTCTCTCTCTCTCTCTCTCTCTCTCTCTCTCCTCCCTCCTCCCCTCGCCCCTTTCCCTCTCTCTTTCCTCTCTTGCCTCCTCTCTCTCCCCTTTGCCCCCCACTTCTTTCCTACCATCAGATCAGACAGGGCTTGGATGCCCAGGCAGGGTCAGATACTGAGTCTCAGCCATGTGCATATGGCCATAGCCAGAGATTAAGAAACTGAAACAAACATCAAAGAACCATTTGGGGAACAGCCTGGGAAAGGCCCAGGGACATGGTTTCAGACTAGGAAAGCACCCACGGGACACAGAGTGAGGCAGGCATGGCACCTGGTATTCCTGCGCTGGAGGTGAGCAGACCACGTGGGACAAAACTGGGAGGTCGCTCATGGGACAGGGCATCCCTAGGACAGGACAAGTGATCCGTACACAGGTAAAGGAGGGGCCTGGGCCCATCTACTTAAACTCTACAATAAACTTCAATTTTAGTTTGCTTTTGAGAAAGATGTAAGGGGAGAGAGAAGGAAGTACATGTCGAGACAGCACACAGGCCAGCAGAGAAGCACCAAGACAACCAAGAGCAATTATGTGCTCAGGGACAAAGGGCTGGAAGAGCAAGTCTGACTTTCAGTCTTACGACTCTGTATGAAAATCTTCCATATAATTCTCAAGAACCCAAGTGGAGGAAAACCCACTTTAACCCTAACAACACCACGAGCAGAGTCTGGCCAGTTCATGCTGGGCCCTGGGGCAACTCCCACCACAAGAACCACAAAATGCTGCCCTCTTCCATGTCCTGAGCACGGAGGTCACGCACCTTTCAGCCTCTTTGCCGTGGGAGGCGTTTCTCAGTTGCCAGGTTCTTTCCACCCTTCTCATGCCTATGTCCAACTGTGCTCCAGAGACCTGAGAGCAGAGGCCTATCTGCGCAGGCCGCGGGCACAGCCATGCCCTGGCCACCTGTGGGTGGCTACTAATGAGCAGCAATGGCTCATTAGTACCAAGCAACTAGGTACCAAGCAACTAGGTACCAAGCAACTCGGGCGCTCGGAGCCAGCACTGCTGCAGGTTCCACAGGGCTTCCTGCAGCCTCAGGGCACCCAGTGCACAGTGTGGACATCTGAGGTCAGGGGCCCGGGAGGCAGCCCTCGGCAGGAGTATGTGCTCGAGGGACCCTGAGCTGGGCTGGCCTGGCAGCCCCATATGCACAACTTGGTGCTCTTGCCCTCAGCGCTGCCCTCATGAAATGGGGACAACACCAAGTGATGCCTGTGCCTGATGGCAGACCCCAAACACTGAGGCGGGAGGAGCTGCAACAGTCAACTGCTCAGAGGAGAGGGCAGTGGGCCGAACAGGAGCAGCTGACTTCCTGGGGAAACGTGGGCATCTTACAGGTGCTGGAGCTGCTCCTCGCAGTACCAGCCTGGTTCCGCTTGGCCCTGGGAGCAGAAGGTCCCACTGTCAGAGCATATGTTACCTCTGAATGCTTCAGAGCCAATGCTGGACTTGGAAGGTCGCTGCCTGCCAAGGCTCTGAATTCCAGTCTCTCAGGCCACAGCCACCACCTGGAGCCTCCAGCTGTGCCCATACATGGCCAGTGCTATCTAGCTCCCAAGCAGAGACCACGGGAGGGTGTCAGCGGCTGGTGCCCCAGGGACCAGGACACCAGGAACTCCACACTCACATTCAGGAAGACTGAGTGGCTGGGCTTGACTGATCTTGAAAGGGGCAGTGCAGACTGGACACAGCCTCCATGTGTACTAGGAGGGAATGGAGGGGGAGGGCAGGAAACAGGGCAGGAAACAGTCACCTTACCTGAGCACCTGCAGCTCCTGGGAGGAATTCCGCACCTCATCCTGCAGACGCCGCCAGTGCAGACACGCCCTCAGCTCTTGGCGCTCCTGGGCCTCGCAAAGGAGCCAGCTGCAGGCCATAGAGACAAACAGACAAAGCACAAACTGTCACAGCTGCCCAGTAGGCAACGCTGGCATTGTTCCGGGTCCTGGCACAGAGGTGCCTGTTAGAAAGGCAGAGGGCTGGAGGACCAAGCAACAGCCCACTCTCAGGCGCAGCAAGGTGCCGGGCCCAGAGTCCCCTCCTGGGCCAAGCCACCTCCAGCCCCTGCTACAGGCCGTTTATGCTCTAAGTCATCCAGCCCAGCCCCTGGCTCTGTCCCTGCATGAGGGAAGGTTCCTCCATGCCCAGCCTGATGCTGCAGCCCAGATGGCTCTGTCTGTATATTCAGCTCGGACGGGTCCCTCCTGGGGTCCTCCTGCTCCAGTGCTCTGTACCAGCAGCTCTCACACTACATGCTCCCGGGCCCCACTGCCGGGTGCCTAGGGGCGCAGAGAACATGCCCAGAGCAGAGGAAGCACAGGGTCCTCAGGGCATACTCACGGGACCATTGGGCAGCACTGAGTCCTCATGCCTGAGCAGTGCAGGGGAAGCTCTCTGAGGGCACTGACAGACAGTAGGGGAGAAACGCCAGGAAGCCTTGAGACCTGTATTCTTAGACTCAGCCTCCAGAACCATCTGCAAACAAATATCTGTTGGAGCAATGTACGGCAATACAGAGCTTGCCTTGCACGTGGTCAACCCCAGCATCCCACAAGGTCCATCCAAGCATGACAGAAGTGATCCCTGAGCACTAAGCCAGGAGTAAGCCTTGAGCACTGCTGACTGGGTAGGCCTCAAAAAACGGAACAAAATGGAAAACAACCAAAAAACCAAGCAAACCAAAAATACCCAAGCCCCAAACCCAAACCCCGTATCTGTTGCTTAAGTCTCTCTCTCTGGCTGGGGCACCTTGTTACGGCAGCTCAAGACAAATCCCACGACAGACTAGAATGTAGTCACGTTGAATGCAAGTTACACTCTCAGACTGAGATGGGCTCGGTTCCCTCTCCTTCCTTAAGTGGTGGCACTCAGCGTCAGTGCTGGTTCTGAGCCTTCTGACGTGCCTGTTAATATTCTAATATTCGTGGCTGCTGAGTGATCTCATCCTCACTAGTCAGAGACAATGTCAAATGTGCACTCAAGCACTCTTCCCCCTGGGGCACCCCGTGGCCCTGCCCTGAGCAGCCAAGAAGGGCACTTTAGCAAGTCAGTTCCACTTTTTCAGGATGAGGCCATAGTCAAGGACGTGCTCTGAGAATATTTCCTAACTCTGTCCCAGGGGGACATTGGCCACTTTGCCTCAGGGCTATCTGTGAACTCCCAGGGTGAAGAGCTGTTGTGCCCTGAGTGCTAGAGGAGTTGTTCCCTCACCAGGCACAGGAGAGAGAAAGAAACCTCGGCTCTCAGTTTCTCTCTGAGGCCCACATCAGGGAAGTCGCCTCCTCCGAGGACATTTCCCAAGTCTGCTCAGATATGCTCCCTTTCCCCCTTGAGCCTCTCCCCACACCCAGGGCACGCTTTCTAACATCGCTTCTTCCTCCACCTTGCACATCTCTCTTCCTCACAGAGAGACTTGCCTTTCTCTGAGGGCCAGGTTTTACTCATTCTCTCGGACCTAGGACGGAGGCTCACAGCCAGGTGAACTGGTGGACAAGTCAAAGCTAGGGACCAACCTTGCAGAGAAGCTCGGGAGTGACCCCTGGGGATCCAGGCACAAGGTGGAGGAGTGCCTTTAGTGCTGCCCCTTTGGGACTGCAGGAGATAAAGAGCAGAGAGAAGGTCCTCACAGTCCCTCACATGCCTCTTAATCCTCACTTGGGATAAAGAGAAATAGCCCAGATCTGACTGTCTCAGGGAGGGGTGCTGACAGGACCTTTGTAAGCCTTAGACCTTGCAAATGACAGCTTTGTGCTGGTGAATCCAGGAGGATGAGAGCCTGTTTGTGTGCATCCTGTGCCAGCCACTGTGCACATTCATTGCTTAGTATTTTCCCTTCCCTCCCACCCACCGCTGCACAGTGAAGCATTCTGACACCCATTTTACAGATGAGGAACCTGAGGCTCTGGGAGTTTTCTTAACCTAACCTCACTCATCAGGCTGGTCAACATCAACTGTGGCTCTGCCCCTGTTTTGTCACTGCTCCTGAGTCTGCTGTGTGTTCTGCTTCCCATCTTCAAGAGTCTATAAGGCAGAGCTTCAGTCACCACAGCTACCTCTACAGCCACATGTAGGGCCTGGGGCCACGAGGCACACACGTTCCATTGTAAAGAGGTTATGGTCTAACTGTGAGAAGCAAGAAGGAAAAGGAGAGTGAATAAACATTAGTGCAAATATTATGAGATGGCTTTGGGGTGAGCACACCCAGCTGTGCTCCTGGCTCTGCACTCAGGGATCACTCCTAGTGGGACTCAGAGGACCCTACCTGATGCTGGGGATCAAACCAGAGTCACCTGTGTGCAGACTAGGGCCTTGCCAACCGGACTATCCCTCCTGCTTTAGGACTTAGAGCTGCAGTTAGAGCAGAACAGAACTGAACTGTATCCAGAGAAGATGACCTTAAGATGGTTCAGAAAGAAAAGAAAGAAAATATACGTAGAGGATCACTGTCACTATCACTAACTTCCCGTTGATCATCTATTTGCTAGAGCGGGCACCAGAAATATCTCCATATGTCCTGTCTCATGGCTAGTAGAACCCAAAGGCATCCGCTTGCTCCAGGAACATAAAGAGCCTCAAACCATTATATTAGGTCATGGGAATGACCTAACATAAATATTACTGGTATTTGGCATATCAAATACGACACAAGCAGCTTTCCAGGCTTGCCGTGTGGGTGGCATTCTCTTGTAGTGACGTAGAGGATCTTGAACAAAAAACATACCCAAGCATGTAATCCCCGCTATGCTCCAACTTGGGAACTTGAAATAAACAGAAAATGTTAAATAATCTAGTGTGTAAGCAAAGAGGATGGTAGCAGCAAACGCAATGCCATGCAAGAAACTGGAAATATAACTTGGAAGTCATTTGACTACCGTTTCCTTACTAGACCTGGTGCAATTCTTTCAAGCTGCAAATTGTGAGCACTCTACCAGACCTGTATTCAGGTATGTTTGGTTTATATAACATCTTTAAATCTGTCAGTGTAATAAACACTCAGATTTGTGAATTCCTGAGAAGAGCAGGGACCTGGGTCCACCAGCTGAGGGCACGCAGTCCTTGTCCTGGCTGAGATTACGACGCCACACACTGCCCACCAGCAGCCAGTTTGAAGACGTCTGAGCTGTTTCCTTGTAGCATTAAAACAACCCACACACCATCTCCACATCCGCAGTGGGAAAGGTCAGCGTCTTCCTCTGCTTCACCACCATCCCTTCCTGTCGACCAGAGATGCTTCCCTCAGACCTTCTCAAATCCCCCTCCTGCTCTCTAGCTGCTTCATCCTTCTTTTCCCTTCCTGTTTAGGGATATGGGGCCACACCCAAAAGGCTCAGGGCTTACTCCTGGCTCTGAGCTTAGGGATCACCCTGGTGGGGCTCAGGAACCCCACCTCACAAGTGCATGTGAGGTGTCAGTGAACAAACTGGGTTGGCCATATACAAGGCAAGTGTCTGACCTGCTGCACTGTCTCTCCAGCACCCATTTCTAGTTTTAAATACTTTTTTTGAGTTTGGCAGTCACACACAGTGCTGCTCAGGAGCTATTCTTGGCCATGAATCAGACAGAGGCTGCTCCTAGAATTCTCTTGAGGTACCAGTCAGTTCTAAGGGATTAAGCCCAGGCTTGGCCCAGTGAAGTTTCTCTTAGGCCCCTGAGGTGGCCTTTTTCTTTTCGTTTTTTATGGGGTCACATCCTGTGGTACTTAGGCCTTACTCCTGATGGGGTTCACAGGACCATATATGGTACCAAGGATCAAACCCAGGACTCTAGCATGCAAGGCAAGTACCCTACCCACCAAACCATCACTCAGCCCCTAAACAGCCTCATTCTTTCTTGCTACTCACTGTTCTTTCCTCAGACCACCACCAGGCAGGCTACAGAAGTATTTGCTTGCTGTGGATTTTGTCTCCCTATCACTAGACTCTGAACCCTACAGCGGGAAGGTCATTTCTCCCTGGCATGTACAGCTTTCTCCTCGACAGAGATGGGTGTTTGCAGGCTAGATGGCTCGTGACTTTGAGGTGGTTCTGACTAGGGGTGGGCAGTGCTGCGGGTGCTCACAGGAAACCCACCTGCTGTGCTCTGGCCCAGAACACGTCTTCCAGGTGTGTGGCGAAACCCTCGCTCAGCCACTCCTCCGTCCAGTCGCGGGCCCCAATGGCCAGGCCAAACCAGGCATGAGCGATTTCATGGCAGAGGCGTGTCCCACAGAGCTGGCTGGCTCCAGTCAAGGTGCTCTGGGAGAGGAAGATGATGTGTGGGCTGCGGAGAACAGGAGAGAAAACACTGGAGTCATGTCGGGGCCTGCCGGTGCCATCCCATGAGGTGCCTGTGAGCCTGTTATTAGCATGTGCGTGCTAGAGCATGGACATGGCTGAAAGCTCCAGGACTTCTGGGAACAAACAAAATGGCCGTTGATGCTGCTGGCAGCTGCTCAGGCCCTTCCCGCTGAGCAACTGTCTCTGTCATCAAGCCGCTCTTACCAGTAATAAGTAGCCAGCAGGAGGCTTTATGCTGAGAAGAATTACAAGGTCACAGAAGCATTTACTGTGAAATCTGGACCGGGAAAGAACAGGTGTGAGGATGTAAGCCCAGGCTGTCAAGAGAGTGATCAAAGAAGCCCCCATCGAGCCCAAATCCAAGCAGCTCACAGACAAATTGAGAAGACATGCAGAAGGCCAAAGGAGAATGGACCAGGTCCCCCATTTCTGGCCTGACGAAGGAACATGCTAATAGGAGTCAGGTACTGAGGCTGCCAGGAGAACGAGCAAAAGGCCCAGAGTTTCCTCACGACCACCCAACTGTAGGTGGGCACACAATGCCATGATGTAACGAGGTGGACGAGAGGAAGGACGGCGAGAGGAGTTACAGCACCCAGGTGTGCAAACAACTCCTGGGCTGGCACCAGCCATGGGGATTTATCTCATCTTTTTCCACACCTTATTTTAAAACCACAAATGCCTTGATTAGAAAGATGGAGGGAGGGAGGGGAGGCTGTGAGGAGAGCAGCAAAGAAAATGTCTCCATGCTCCCACTCGCTCTCCCTGGGCTTGGCTACAGTCTCCCTCATTTGCCCTTAATGAAAACTCCCATCTCCACCGACTGAACAGAAACACCAGTGAAACCTTCTAAATGAAGAAATGCACATCTTGGTTTCTTCAAATGCCATTTGTTTGTCATCTGGCTGGCTCTGAACAGACCAGGACACTTGAGGATTTCTCCTCCACCCCCATGGCCACCAGGGGAGAGAAAAATCCCTACCAGGCATCCCTTGCACAACCTCCTGCATCCGCTAAGATCTCAGCTGAAACCAGGGAGTGGCTTGTGCCCAAACAGAAAGCTTTCATGTGAAATAATAACAAGTCAGGAGTGAGGGTGAAAAGAATGTGTCATATCTTGAAACCCAGGAAAGAAAAGTGCAGCAGGGTCTGTAAGGGTGCAGGGATCGGTAGGGTGCAGCGCCTGTAGCTGCAGGGTCTGTAGGGTCAGGGTCCGTGGGGTTGCAGGGATCTGTAGGGTGCGGGGTCTGTAGGGGTACAGGGTCAGTAGGGTGCAGGGTCAGTAGGGTGCGGGGTCTGTAGGGGTGCAGGGTCTACAGGGATGTGGGGTCTGTAGGGTGCGGGGTCTGTAGGGGTACAGGGTCAGTAGGGTGCAGGGTCTAGGATAAGGGGGGGGTGCAGGGCTCCTAGGGGGATGTGGGGTCTGTAGGGTGTGGGGTCTGTAGGGATGTGGGGTCTGTAGGGTGCAGGATCTTATGGTACAGGGGTCTTTAGTGTGTGGGGTTTGTAGGGTGTAGGTCTGTAGGGTACAGGAGTGTGTAGGGGTGCAAGGTCTGTAGAGGTGCAGTGCGGCAGTAGTCAGAGAGGGGAGCAGATGGATAAAGCAGGAGCAAGAGAAGGGAGGGAAGCAGAGAGAGGGAGAGAGAAGGGCAGGGAAGGGAGGAAAGAACAGAAAAAAGGAAGGAGTGGAGGGTTCGGAGGAGAAGGAAACCCGGAGCAGAGGCTTGGCTCCCCCTTACTGAGCCCTACTTACAGAGAAGATAAACTGCACAACCTGGAATTTCCAAGTAAATAACCTCTTGCTCTGGCATGCCCAGTGCTACAAAGAAACACCACAGAAATGCAGCGAGTAAATAACATTCCAGACATACTCTTGGCAGCCCTTCTCCTTTGGTTAAAACAAAACAAAAGTCACTTCAGGCCTTGTAAACAGTCATGGATAGGCCTGCGTGTGGGGCCCCTGGCCAGAGACCTGGAAGGTGTGTGCAGTCACAGGGCTGACGGCTGAAAACTGACCCCTGGCTTCTGCAGAGGAAAAGCTGCGCTGGCAGGGCCCAGTGACTCTTCAGTGTGGACGCTGAGCCAGGCTATTCATGCAAATATCCAAGTCTGAGGGCCTGAAGGGAGAACAAAAGCCATAGTGTTGGGGTCATTTGGCTTTCTGGCCTCTCATTTTCTTTGTTTTTTGGTTTTTTAGGCCACAACTGGCTGCTCACTGATCACTCCTGGCAGGGCTTAGGGGGACCTTAAGTGGCGCAGGCAAAGGTTGTAACACCTGTACTCTCTCTGCGGCCTTCTTGCCCTTTGCTCCCCATGCGACTCTACTACCCCCCTAAATCGCTTCTGTCACCATTACCACACAGCCCTGTCCCCAGCTGACATGATTAGTTCTTGTCATGTCGCTGTCAACACACCTTCCTCAGCTGTAAGCATCTGGAGACAACGATCCTGACTCTGGCAGCTGGCAGCATTTGGCTGTGGTTGGGGCAGACCCTGGCATTGCTAAAACGCACAGAAAATCCCACTTCCCAGCTAGGGAGAAATTACAGAAATATAAGCAAGTTCTTTGAGAAGAATGAAGCCCAGACATCTCCCCGCCTGGAATGGAAAAGCATTTTCTTGGCCATGGCAGGGCTGGCCATCTTCCTGAAAAACAATTTTCCAATTGAGAACCAGACTTCAAACTCCCCTGTTGTCCACTTTGCCCCCCTAAAGTTTAATTTTACTGTAGGGTCCCTTTGGGGTCCTATTTCCCTATGAAGGAAACGGCTTTTTTTTTTTCTTAAAACAAAATTTAAAACGTCACAAAAGGCCCAAACAAATTTTCTCAAGGACTTTCCTCTTTCCACCCTAAATAGAATTTCCCATGGCAAGTGGAGTCTGGGGGAAGAGGCTCCAGGCTTCAGAAACAAGCCCCCCCCCATACAGTGGGGCATATACAAAACCCCGCTCCACAGACCATGGGCACGAGGGACTTGAGTTGCTTGTCAGCAGTAAGGGAAGCAGAGTGTGACGCCCTCAAGCCCGAGGAGGGATCCTAAAAGCCCCATATGGAATACTTTGTGCCACCTTCCACACAGAATGAGTGTTTAGGATTTTTTGCTTCTCCCTGGACCCCAATTTCCATTTCCTCAGCTCCCCCACACACGCTGTACTTTCAGTCTTGTTCGTGGTCTCTGTCAGCCAACAGCTCATCAGTCTCCCCGCTGTCAAAACCACTTGAAAACAGGGTTTAGTTTTCTTTTCCTCCCCTGAGAGGACCTCTGTTGACTGCTTCCACAGATGCCTACGAAGTCGACGTGTCAGTTCATCATCGTTACAGTGGGTGGAAGCAAACTGCTCCAAGGACATCGTCATTCTAAAAGAGGTTCTTCTTTTTGTAAATTCCAGAGTCGATCCTTTTCCCTAATGCAGAATAGTTCACCTATTCACTCTATAGTTGAGAATAGTTGAAGATTCTCAACCTTCAGAAGGCACAAGTCCTCTATGTTCCCATGTTATATTTTATTTAAATGTTGTTTTGTCCCAATGGTCAAGGGGAGGGAGTCGGCTTAGCCAGGAGTAGAGCAGGGGGCAATGGTGAGTGCCTGCAAACCTGCCCTGGGTCCCCCTCTATGCCAGGAGACCCATCAGGGCTAAGCTCAGAGGCCACGTGCTGTGCTCTCACCGGCGGGCTCCCTGCTCAAGGAGCAGACCATCATTCCTGGCTGTTACCCAAATTGACCTCCCCACCAGGCAGAGTCTTCATTTAAGCCCCATTTCCAGCAGAGGAAGGAGCTTCTTTGTTAGCCTGAGAGCCGCCCTCCCTCGGGTGGAATTCAATTTAGAACGGAAAGGGAGGATTTCATCAGATCTTAGGCAGAGGCTGGTGTGTGATTTATTTCTGCTCTGTCCAGGGAGAGCTGACCTTTGAGACTCACTCTGCTGCCCAGAGGCTCGCAGCACTTACTGGCCCAGCTCCTGCTGCTGTCTCAGCGGCCTTGTGGGTGGCCCAGGAGGGCAGGAAATTGCTTTTGGTAGAAGGAGAAAAGCCACAGACCACCTCCCTCATTAAGGAGCAGGTCCCAATTCTCTGCAGGGGAGCACAGACACTTTCATTCAGCTCCTGGATGTGTGTCCAGGAAGCACGTTACTTATCAAGTTTGTACTCTTCCGGATTCACGATTTTTCACCATCTCAACAGAATGTTGTACCCAATGTTCCATCACAGAGAGGAAGGAAAGGAAGAGCAAACACAGATCCTTGCCCTCAAAGGTCAAACTGAGAGTTCAAAGGGTCTCAGAATCACAGGGAAGCAACTTTTGCTGCAGGAATCTATTACTTGCTAATTTAATGCGAACGATTGAAAAGAATACTGGAGAATTCCAAAAAGTCAGATTCTTCCACGCAATGTAACTTTCTTTCTTTTCCTTTTTTCTCAAGGCACCATGATTTTCATCAGAGCTCACATGAATGTTCTCAGGCACACCATGTCACTACACACTACCCTCTACCACTGGCCAGGTCCTTTCCTGGGCATCTCCACACCCAGGCAAACTGGGTTGTTAGCAGAATCCCAGGGCTTGTTCCCATTGTTCTATGTTCCTTACTGTGTATCTTTATATGTCAAACACAGGTGACATCATCCAGTATTCCCTTCTCCTTCCCATTTACTTCCCTTACCCTCCCGTTCAGTTCAAGTTGTAGCAAACTACAAGATTTCATTTTCCCTTGTGTGGCAGAGCAGTACTCTGATGTGGACAACTTTATGCACTTTATATATCGTTGGGCATTTGGGTTGTTTCTAGATATTGGCTACTGGAAATAGTGCTGCAACGGACACAGGTGTAGACATATCTTTCAATATTTCTGTGCTCTTGGGAGAGATAATCTAGAAGTGGGATACTGCAGAGGGCCCCATCGCTTAGTTGGTTAAAGCACTTGTCTTGTGAGAGGTGGGGTCATGGAACCTATGAAAACTCTTTCAGTTTGTTTTGAGAAGTCACCATACTCTTCTCCACGGAGGCTGGCTGAGTCAGATGACAGTACAACCAGGAGCAGGCGAGAGCCCCTTCGTTGCTACATCTCTGCCAACACCAGTGGTTTCTTTCTGATATCCGGCATTCTTATTGGTGTGGGGCGGTATCTCATAGCCATCTGACTTGCAGTTCCCTGATATACACTGATGACAGGGCACTCTTCATCGGGAAGTGTGTGTTCAGCTCTCTCCCTGTGTTTTAATGGCATTACTCTTTTTGGTTACTGAATTCTCTACATATTCTGAATATTAGTTCTTGTCAATTTTTTTTCCCATTCTGTATAGTGTCCTGAGAGGAATTCCTTGCTCTAATACTAGCTCAACTGTCATCACTGAACTGCCTGACGATTTACTACTAGGCTCTCTCTCAATTCTATACCATTGGCATAGAGTCTGCCTTTATTCCAGCCATAGTGTGATTGATCACTTGATCACTTGATCACTTGAATCCCGTTATTCATCGATTTGCTCGAGCGGGCGCCAGTAACATTTCCATTGGACCCTATCACGTGCCAATGTAGCCCAATGGCATCTAGTTGATTCAGGAATATGAAGAGCCTCAAACCGTTGCTTCAGGGTCTTAACAAGGAAGTCTGACCATCTTGTAGGTGGGCGGCCACGTGATCTTTTGACATCCCGTGGGATCCAGTCGGTAACTGGCTCTAGTCCAGCGGTTGTCTCCAAATCGCATTACATGTCCAGCCCATCTGATTTTCGATGCCTTGGCAAACGAGACAGCGTCCCTGATTCTGGAATAGCGACGGAGGTCAGAACTCCGGATTCCTTCTCTCACTTGAGTGAGGCGTGATATTCCAAGCATAGCTCTTTCGATGCCTCTCTGGGAGACCCGAATAGCATTCTCATCCTGCTTTCGTAGGGCCCAGGTCTCTGAGGCGTATGTTAATGCAGGGAGAACGGTGGAGTCGAAGAGATGTGCCCGGAGCCGGAGGTTCTTTGTCCTTTTAGCTATTTCTTCAATGTCTTTGAAGGCATTCCCATGCCGCCTCTCTTCCTCCTGCGCAGCTCAGGTTTTAGGTCGTTCATCATGTTGACTTCTCGACCTAGGTACACATAACTGCTGCATTCAGAGATGTTTGTTCCATTGAGAGTGAATGGGGCCTCTGGAACTAGTTCATTTCTCATGAACATAGTTTTCTTCAGATTCAGCTGTAGACGTACCTTTCCACATTCTCGGTCCAAGTCAGCCAGCATTTGTGCTGCTTGGCTAATGTTTGGTGTTATTAGAACGATGTCATCAGCGAAGCGGAGGTGGTGTGAGTTGCCGACCATCTATCTTCACTCCCATTCCTTCCCATTCTAATTGTCTCATGATGTTCTCGAGGGTGGCACTGAAGAGTTTTGGTGAGATGGTATCACCCCTGTCGAACCCCTCTTTTGACATCAATGATCACTTCTTTGTAGAATGGTGAGATCCTGGTGGTGAATCCGTAATACATCTCACGAAGGATCTTGATGTATTGGGTTTGAACACCCTGTTTGACTAGGGCTTCGATGACTGCTTCCAGTCTCCACAGAATCAAAGGCTTTCTGTAAATCAATGAACGAGAGACAGAGTGGCATCTTGTACTCCCTACAAACCTCAATGAGCTTGGTTACTGTGTGGATATGGTCGATTGTGCTGAATCCTTTCCCGAAACCTGCTTGCTCGCATGGTTGTCCTTCATCTAGTGTTCTGCTAATCCTGTTCAGGATGATTCGTGTAAACAGCTTGTAGATGACAGACAACAGGCAGATGGGGCGATAGTTGCCGATGTCGTGAATGTCTCCCTTCTTGAACAGTAGAACTGTCCTGCTGGTTTTCCATTGGGAGGGCACCTTGCATTCGGACAGGTAGCGTGTGAAGAGCCGAGCTAGTGTATTGATGAGTACCGACGGCAGATTTTTCAGATGTTCGGGTCTGACTTTGTCTGGGCCTGGTGCTGTTCCCCTTCTTTTACCGATTTGATGGCATGTCGGATTTCAGAAGGGAGAACGTTGGGAATGACATATCCATCCTGTGGAATTTGGTATGTGGGCAGGTGGATGTGGCTATCAAAGAGATTTGAGTAGAAGTCATGGATAATCTTCTCCATTGCCTTTCTGGAAGATGTGATAGATCCATCAGGGCGCCGGAGGGCAGTCATCTTGGTCTTATAGTTGGCCAAGGGACAGGCGGGCAGTGCGAATACTTTTCCTGGCTTCTGCTGCATCTTCCAGTATTTCTGCTCTTCTGTCTTTGAGGTCTGCTTTTATCGCTTCTCTGCACTTTTAGCAAGCTTGGACGTTAGCATTTGGTCTCCTGAGGCTCGCGCCTTGCCACGTTGGCGAATGAGCTCAAGAGTTTCTGAAGATAAGCGTCCTTTTGTGTCTTTCTCTCTCTCGGCATTCTTTGCACAATCATGGAGGTGCTGAACCAGTCGGTTGTATTCTTCATCGATGTCATCAATGATGGTATCTTCCCATGTTGCTGCAATGGTGCCAAAGAGTTCCCAGTTGGTGGTCGTTCTGGGAGTTCTCTTCTTAAACTTTGCAGCTTTTTCTCCCGTTGCGGGAAGTAGAATTTTGCACGAAGGAGACGGTGGTCCAATCCTGTCTGGAATTTGGGGCGACAGCAACATCGGCCAGACAAAACCATCGATTGAAGATGATGTGGTCAATTTCATTGTGGAACTGTCCGCCAGGAGATTCCCATGTCCAACGTTTCGCTTCAGCCTTCTGAAACTGTGAGTTCCCATGAATAGTCTTGGTGGACATGATGAACTCAGATAGTCTCTCA
>JAJIBD010026226.1:0-17126 GCA_021461705.1 Cryptotis parvus
ACAGGATATTTTTTTTCTTCTTTTGCCACCCTCCCCACCATCCCATCCACCCAGAGCTCTGTTTTGCTAGCAGTGCAATCTTCATCCTCATTCGAATCTCACTCACTTTATGGAATGTTATTTCCACAGACTCTGCCCCTCCTCCAACTGGGTCGGTCAGCTAAGAGCAGTGGAGGGTTGGCCACACAAAGATCCCTTTTCAGATGAGTCTTGACTCTTTCAATTATGTACCACTGCCATCACCTTCTCGTGACATAAAATTCTTCTTAGCAAACTGGCTGTAATCTATTGAGATTTCTCTGTGCATGTTGGTTTCATTTTGTGCTTAATGTGAAACTTGCTTTTGTCTATTCTGCTACTACCTGGTCTCATAAACAATTATTTTTGTAAATCGTTTCCTAGGCTTTTGTGGAGAATGAAACAATGGAAGAAAATTACCAGATGGGAGACCGCAAATTAGTGAATAACCAGAAAAGAAAGAAATATCGTGGGCAGACCTTCATTAAAATTCTTCTAAGTATAGTCCCAGTTTCAGCCAAACCTCTGAAATAATTATAACAGTAGATTATGAAAAAGAAACTGGGATCGAAGATATAATCGTCAGGCTATTCTCAGAAACATGGGGAAACATGGGAGCCTTGTCTATGGTCAATCAAAGAGCAAATAGAAACATTAGGGATTATAAATGACATGTCATAAGAAAGTAAAAATTCAGAATAAATATTTTCACTTACCACTTCTTAGAGGAGAGGAAAGAGAGACAGAGCTAAAAAAAAAAAAAACGGCTAGAAAAGCCAACTGAGAGAGTAATATCTCAGCCAGAAGATCTTTTTTAAAAACTTTTCTTGACCAGAATTCCTGAAAGAAACTAAAAACTGGGCCCTTCCAGAAGAATAAGTACAACAGAAAATTAAACTATAAATGTAAGGTGTTCCTTGCAGTCCCGCCTGAGAGAATCTTGGATAGATGGTCCAGGGCAGGACTCCAGTTATCTACCCCGCCATCCTGCTCCTGCTCTTGGGTAGGACAGGATATGTAATATTGTGAAATTCTAAGAAATGTCATAAAATGCACCTCTAAAATTTACTGGAATAACTGAATTATGAAGTTCCTTTGTCCCGTGAGTGTTATAAAAACTTCGTTGAAAATCTCCCCTAGCCTGCTCTGAGCCTCTAGCCTGTTTGAAGCCATGCTGTGAGTCTGCAGTATGCTCTTCCCCAATAAAACCCTTGCTTTTGTGCATAAGCCTGTCTCTTGAGTCCTGGTGGGTGATCGGCGCTCCTCCGACCCTAACGCTCCTCTGAACAATTCAATACATACCTAAAATTGAAGGGAACCTTGAATCTCCCAATAAATTATGGTTAGTTTGAGAGCAGAGTGATTGCTAGAATGGGCCAGTTTCTGCACAAGATCAGGGCAGGAATTTTGTTACCATTGCTGGTTTTGTTATTAAAATAGAAAGCAGTTGTTATCTCTCAAGATAGAAAGGGCATAAAGGGAGACCAGGAAGATCTACTTTATGGGAAATTTGGAGCTTTAAAATGCCAGGTGCCTCCAAAGCCTAGTATATATTATTTTTTGCTTTGCTTTGTTTCTGAACCAAAGAGATGGCATGAGGCATAGGAGCATCTGGACCCTTTTCTACTCTGGCACTGCATGGTCCCTTGAGCTGGTATTGTAGGACCCCACATGAGTTCCACTCAGGGACTGTGCGGTTCCCTGCACAGTAGCACTCCTGCTGGTCATGCCTCACCTTTTGTTCCCTTTGATCACTGCTGGGAGGCCCAAACAGTATAAAAGTGGGCAGCAAAATATGGGTAACAGACCTTTCTAAAGAAGACACGCAGATCCACCATAGATACATTTAAGGAAAAAAAAAAAGAACTAAAACAAAAGGAGAGGTATGACTTCACTCCAAAAAGAGTGAGACTTCAAGGAAAAAGATCAAAAGTAATAAGTGCTGTTGAAAATGTGGAGAAAAGAATTTCGGTAGGGACGAAAACTGGGTGGCTCAGACGATCAGGTGTCAAAGGACTGGAGGAAGACCAAGAAAGGACACCGAAGTTAGATGGTGATTACTGGAAGATTATTTACTGACATCCCCAAAGTTGTATCTGACTGTGCATGGTTACATGGAGGTTATTTAGGAGAAAGTAAGAGAGGAATATGCAGGAAAACAGTTTTTAGGGTGCCATGTAAAAGGAGATCAGCAAGAAGGAAAGCAAATAGTGTTGAAAGACAAGTGTAGACGCGAAAAGAAAGCGAGTGGTCCAACCCATGGAAAAGGAAAACTTATAAAAACCAAAGCACGTAATATATGGCGATAGCTAACCGTAAGTTGGGAAGCTGGTTTGAAAATTGAACTAAGACACATTTTTATTTAAACATAACTATATGCTCTGCTTCTGTACTCCACTTTGTTTGCTCTGGCTTAGATGAAAAGGGATATACATTCTGTACAATATTTCTCGTATATTGTTACAAAAAGTATGTGCCTTTAGTCTGCCCTGGGTTCCAAGCCTGGGAGCTGTCCCAGCTTGCGAACCTCAGTTGAGTTTTTAAGCTCACACAATTACTTTTCAACCAATTCTACACATGTCAGGCTCTTGAACTGAGTGGTGGCAATAATTGGTCCTTACAGTAGGTACCAGGTGATTATTACATTGTTTTATGAACTGGTAGAAGACATATGTATAAGAGTTCAGTTTAGGAGGTAAAACCGCCAAAGATTCCTTGTCCAGAAGGGGTTTCTAGTGTGAGGGTTGCAAGCTTTATCTGTAGGATATGATATCAACAAAAACTAGTACTATAGACCTCATTCCCATCACCTGAAGAAATGCATGGTCTGAGGCTCTTTGTATTCTGAGCTCTTTATTCTAGTGCCGATGCCCCGGGGCCCACTAGCAGGATATGGAGATCCATACATCAAACAGGATGTATGGAGACAGCATGGTGCCCGCCTCCAGCAAATTGATGAACAATGGAAAGACAAGTGATGTACAAGTAAGCAGAGTTTTTGTTCTTTTTGGGGGACCACACATACTGCAATATTTAGAGGTTCTCTTTGCTCTGCTTTCAGTGAACCGATTCTGGCATGCAAGTTGAGTTGGCTACAAGCAAGGCAAATGCTCCCCACTTTCACTATCTCTGGCCCAGTGCTAGCTTTAATTTTAAATTCAACCCTTACCTTCCTTTGGTCAGAGTCACCTCTATGGGAAGTCAGTGTGGAGAGCTCCCCAACAAAATAAAATCCTTCTCACCCAGAGATACCACTCCTAGACATTTATCTGCATGCTCTAAAGTTTACATTTAATCCAGGTTTTTTTTTCTATAAAATAATGAATGCTACTAAGTGATCAATTTATATTTTGCTACAGATTGTTTTAATATAATGCTTGCAGAAGGCTGCATTTCTACAAGAAGCAGAAATACAAATACACAGTTCTTGTAATACTTACACACCATATGGGTTCTGGGCTAAAGATTCTTTTTTCTACTTTTTTAGAAATTTCGTGTTTTTTTCATGACCACAAATCATCTCAGAGTTATTGTCACTTACGTAGATGAGCGGAGTTTTACTAATGGCAAAACCTGAAGAAAGATTGCTCGGGAGCTCCAGACACAGGAAGAGTTCAAATGTTCCTCCAGATAATGGGGTCATTTACCCAAATACTTCATCATTGGCTTCCCAAAACTTGACTCTTCTTAGTTCAGAAAAGAGTATGATTTTCGAAAAAAATGTGATAGTGTTGAAGATACACATGCACCTCATCTTGTCCTTGGCAAACTCTTGTTTATTTACATTCTTGTTTATATGTAATTCATTTCACTTCTGTTTTGATTTTTCTTATAAGCACTGAAAAGAAGCTCTCACATTTGTTGTCACCAACTCACAATGACATGAACATTTCACTTCTCTAAATGGGATGCCAAAGAATTGAGAGAAAAGTCAGGGTAGGGATGGGAGCTGGTAAAGCACAGCTCCAAATGCAGTCATCTTCTGCATCAAGGTCTCTGACCAAGGCCAGGTATGGTCATGAGCCGGAAATAATTCAATGTTCCTTTTCCTCAAGATTTTTTCAAATCTTAATTCCTCTTGTGTTTTAACTGTTGTATTACGCATTTTCGGCAGACAGTATAAATGGGAGAATTAAACAGAGGTTCTCTGGGTGGGGAACTGCAGCTTCAGACAATGAACAAAGATAGGTTTTCAATTCTTTCAGTTACTGAAATCGAATCACTTATTTTCTTGAAAGTAGATAAAAGTGGAGTAGATTCCCAGAGTTTATAATTGAAGTAAATGCTGAACATTCTTATCTCCTTTTTAAATTCAAGTCCATATTTCATTTCAGATATCAGAAAATTCATACATAGAGCAGCGTAGAAGATTCTTCAGAATCAAAGGACAAATTGTTCTTTTTCTGTGGCAAATGTCACCATTATCAGAAGTGGACTCCTGCTCCTTTCAAATTTTTAAGTTTGTTGGTTTTCTTCTTAGTTTTGGTCTGTTGATTAGCTGGTTAGAGGCTGTGAGATTTGCAGCTGGTCTAACCTTAGGGTCTTCTGGTTTCTGAGGAAAAGACCTTCTAAAATGGATAGAACCAAGGACTTGGGAAAGTAACTTCAGGTGAAGTTCAACCCAAGCCATAGTCATAAAAAAGGTAGGCTGGGTGAGGGGTGGAAGTGATGATATCTGTAAGTGCCAGAGAAGCTAATGAATCATTCGTGGTCAGTTCTGAAACCAAACAAATTCAGAACCTAGTTTAGAACAGAAGAGCAGATTGACAGGGATGAATGTCCTGCCTGGACCCTAAGTCCAGACAAAGTCTGAAAGGTCCTATTTGCATTTAACCCAAGTGAAACTGGATAAGATTGTTCTATTTGGCTATTCTTTATGAAGGTATGCATTTTTCCGGTCCTCGTGCCTTGTAACAGGTTGTAATGATGGAAAAAGTTAGGTTTCAGCCTCTTTATTACTTCCTCAGTCAGTTAAAAACAAAGATCAAACAATAAAACCATGCTCTTGGAGACAAGAAACAACTATCCTGTTTTGTTAATAAAAAACTATTTTTACGCTGTGGTTGGCATATAAATTTATTTTTCTTAGTGGCTACTGTTTTGAAGGCGCAAAAATGGAATTTATTTTAAGATCAGCAGATTAAGTATATAAATGGAAATTGCTATGAAAATTAAAATTGAGTCTTGTTCCTCTGCTCAGTGCCTAACAGTTCCAGGCAAAGCCATGGGGTTTGCAGGCACTGAGCTCCTCTCTGTAGGCATAGGGAAGAGGACTGGAACTTTCTCCCACTGAAGCAGCATCAAAAAGAGCAGGAACTGCAGTCTGCAATCATTCTCACGATGTTACTGGGACCGCCGAGTAAATCGCTAGGAACAATGGAAGACACTGACAAGTGACATGCCTTTGCCCTGCTTTTAGATACTAGTATTACATCTATCAATTATATCAATGCTCACTCCGCTCATCTTCAATTTGCTCGAGCAGGCAATTCAGTAACATCTCCATATGACCTGTCTCATGCAAAGTAGAACCTATAATTCTGCTTGCTCCAGGAACATAAAGAGCCCCTCAAACCATTCCATCAGGTCAAGGAATGAGGTCTGGTACTGGTACTGGTATCTGGCATATCAAACACGACATGGGTAGTTTGCCAGGCTCCCCGCCGCGCGGTAGCATACTTTGTAGTCATCTCAAAATCCAGCATTTATTGATGAACCGAATGTGATAGGCTGTGATAGGCTAGTCTGGCTGAGGAAGTTCTGACACGAGGAACCAATGTGGAAAATCGAGGTCCTCATGGAGTGGGGTCATCTGGCTTGTTGGGTGCTCTGCTGGGGTGGGGCTCGAAATCCCAAGCCATCCTCCTGGCACCTCATGAGCAAGTTGGGCACAGTGAGAATAGTAGTGCTCTGCCCCATGTCTGTCTCTGGATCAGGCACATCGGGCCGGATAAAAAAGACAGCGGGAGGTGGATCTCTGGAGCATGATAGGCTGGTCTGCTGGCTGGAGGTGGAGCTCCTTGATCGCAAAAAAAGTCCGATGTGAAAATGGAGGCCTCTCATGGAGTGTGGGTTGCCTGTTTGTTGTAGGCTCTGCTGGGGTGGCAGGCCAGGGCAGGGAACCTTGCCATCCCTCCCAGAGTTTCATGAGCAGCTGGCACAGTGAGCGCTAGGTAGCAAGCTCTGCCACATGTCTGTCCGAGGAGGATGGAATACCGGTACAGACAAAGAAAGACCAGTCAAGGTCGAGCACAGGAGTTGGGTAATACATCCTTTGGCTTATTTCGCTTCCAAAGTTTACATATTTCATCCCAGCCGACACCACCAATCCTGAGGAACTTATGTATATGTATCAAATATGTTATAATATTATATTTATTATATATCACAATCACTATCCTCCTGTTGATCATCTATTTGCGAGCAGGCACCAGTAATATTCCATATGTCCTGTCTCATGCTAGTAGAGCCCAAGGGCATCTGCTCTCGCCTCCCAGGAACATAAAGAGCCTCAAACCACATATATTAGTCATGTGAAAATTGAATTAATATTCCAGGCATTTGGGCATTACGAAATAAATACAAGCAGTTTCTGGTTGTATTTACGGTAAGTATTCTTGTAGTCACCTCTAAATATAGTTATTTATAGATGAATCGCCACGTGATAGGCCGTCACTAAGTGGAGTTCTGAAGAGGACGAAAGTTTGATGTGGAAAATGGCAGCCCGATGGAGTGGGGCGGGTCATCTGGCTTGCTGTATGGCTTTGCTAGTGGCAGGCCAGGGTTAGAACTGCCATCCTTCCCCGGCCTCGTGAGCGGCTGGGCATTCAGGAGAGCAAGGAGTGCCTGCCCTATGTCTGAGAGTCTCCTGATCAGCATACCTGGGGCTGGACTGAAAGTGCTATAGGTGGTGCTTCCATGATCCGGGCTGTGATAGGCTGTCGCTGGGTGGAGTTCTGATGAGAGGGAAGTCTGGATGTGTGGAAAATGGAGGCCTGATGGAGGGGTGGTGTCAACTGGTTTGTTGTAAGATTTCTGCTAGCAGAGCTACTTGCTCTCCCTCTTCTGTGCCCAGCCAATTACGAGGCACCCAGAGGATGGATGGTTCTATTCTGGCCCGCCACCCCAGCAGATTTAATTTATATAATATATAGTATTATATCTTCCTTGTCACTTGTTCTCCCCATTGCCTGGCTTGATTTTGCTAGAGCTTGAACCAGTAACATCCCCATATGTCCTGTCATATGTTAGTGTAGGCCAAGGGCAATATTCACTCTAAGAACATAAGAGCCTCAAACTATTCCTTCAGGTCATGGGAATGAGGTCTATAATTGTTACTTAAGTATATCAAATATGACATGCATAGCTTGCCATACATCATGCAGGGTGGCATACTCTTTTAGTAGCCTCTAATCTCATGCATGTATAGATGAACTGTGTGGCTGGCTGGAGGAGGACTGGTATAAAGTAATACATATTAATTTTTGGTGGGCTTGTAATTCAGATGGTACCCACAACATCCTTCATATTTGTGCTTCTTATTTATTATCTGGCAATCCAGGGTGATTCTGACTATCTTATTCTCTTGTATACTATGCAGCCAGCTGTCTACCACTGTTGGGACAGATGCTGCAGAATAGGAGACTGATTGAGGTAATGACTTGCCTCAGTCCAGAGTCCTGAAAGAGAAATGTGTCCTTTTCCCTAGGAAAAAGGTCAGTGAGGGCAGAGGAAAGGCCACTGTGACAGCACTGCATCCAAATTCAACGCTTGACCTTCCTGGAGGATATAAGTACTTTCCTGGGAAATTCACTGAGAGCTCACCCAGATTGCCTGATTCAAGAGCCCAAGGAACATGGTTGCATAATGAACTTACAAATCTTCAAAACAAGAAGACGAAGAAATCTTGTAGAACACAAAAAAATGACCTGAATGCGCAGTTGAGCCAACAGATGGAGGAGGCCGTCAGGGCGAGGAGAGAGAGGAACCATCATCAGCCCCCTGTATTTCCATTAAAAGTAACTGAACACCCAGCTCTCTGATTTCCAGTCAAGCTAGGCAGGATTTCATGCACACTCCCATTGTCTTATTCATCTTTTGTCCTTGAGAAGATTATAAATGTAAGGAGAAATCTCTTGCTCAACCAATGATTTAGATAGTTCAGCCTGGAATAGCAAGTGTGACATTGACTGGATAGAAGAGACTTGGTAGAGGCAATTCGTCAGAGAGATCTACCCAGATTTTGCAAAATAAGACACACCCTGATCACAGAATCTAGACTCTCTGTTCATAAAGAAGCACCTTACCTCCTCATTGACAGCCTGTCACAATGCTCATAGCAGGATCATGTAGAATAGCAGAAGCTTCTACAAGATGACTCCAGATGCATTGTAGGCCCATCTGCTATCTGATGTTTGTGACACTCCTGATGCTCCCATCGTGGAATTCTTCTCCGTGGGAGCCAGAGGCAGCATCAAGACAGTTTGATATGAAGACTACTACGTAATCAATCTGTATCATGCTGATCGGAACCTTATCCCAAACATTAAGGTGAGTGGCAAGTAGTCAATGCCATTATTCCACTAGGGGCCAAGCTGCAGCCTCTTTTAAAAGAGCTTTTCAACACCACTGCCTATTTGCATTTTTACAGCAGTTCAGAAAAAAACATCTATTCAAGACAGCAATTATACTAAGCCTAAGCTGGTTTGTGTACCTAACTCTGTGTAGTCTCAACTCACAGTGTCGACCTACTCTTCTTTAAAGTGTTGTTAATTGTCACTACTAATTTTAGGTTTCATACTTAACTACATTAACTGGGGTAGAGTATTTAGTAATTCAAAATTGTAGCAATAAAGATCTGATGTCTGGATAGACAATATGATAGCATCTAGTAAAATTATGTGGCTGAATTCCATTTTGAGACTGAGAATTTTTGATTAAAGAAAATACCTTGGATGGAATGCTAAAGAGAAAGACTTTTCTAACTGTGAACACTTGCATTCAGGATTGAGTTTCAATCTAGTACGCTCAGGTATATCATACCCTTTATTTAGTCCTCTTGGTATGGCTGTAGTGTGAAACTCAGTCCACATCTCAATACAGGTGGCCCTTGAACATGCCCATAGGTGTGACATGAAAGGATTTTTCAGTAAAAGCTTTTAAGCTTTCTCCACAAATGGGGAAAATTGACAGGCACGCCCAGACACCATTGCAGCAGCTGGTGTTCCAAAATCTCCCAGTCGGTCATTTCCAGTTTGAATTTTTTCATATAGCTTTGCCCAAAGTGCTCAAGCTCCCCAAAGACTAAAACTGTTCTTAAAATAAATGATATCCTTCAAAACATTTTACATGATTTATGCATTGTTTTATTGCTATTTTTGAACTATAATTGAAAAATAGCAAGTAAGTAATAAAATATTTTTTCTTTCTCATTTGGGTATAGAGATGATAACTGAGACTTCTTTTTATCTCATCAATGCAATAAAGAGAAGAGGTTTTTTAGTAATATAAAGATTTTTACACCACACATGGAAAGTTAATAATTACAGCAAAGTAAACAAGAATCATATTATGAGCCAAGAATTTAGAATTCCCTCACTCAAATGAGCTAATAAAGAATTAAATATATCAGTCCAAACTAAATGTGAGAACTAAAACTTACTGATGCTAATTCAGAAATAATGATCCTGAAATTGTGTTGTCTACATATAAAGAAATGATTACAAATGATGAAACAGTGATATGCTGTTATCCAAATAGCTTGAGAAGATCTTACTGCAGAACTTTGTTTTGTTTCATTTCTGAAATTTTGTTGGCTAAGAACTAAAAACATGATTCCTCCTACTTGGTATGATGTGTGAAGGAATAATCCCATATGTCTGTTCGCTCATCCTGTCATCAGGGGCAGTAAACATGTAAGTACAGGCAGCAACATAAGCACACACACAAATACAAATATGACTGTCTTCCGCCTAAGCATAAATAAAGCAAAAAACATGCATTTAGTCAGAGATTCATTTCAGAGGAGTTTGCTATAGATGGGTGGGGAGAGAAACTAATTCTTACTTTCCTTTTTTCCAAAGATAATTCCTACTGACATCTCACCAGAAGATGGGAGAGAGGTATGTGTTTAAGAAAAGATGAGCGACAGAGGAATCAGGAAGAATTTAGCACTAGCTTAGTAACCTAATACTAACTGTTAAGTAAGAATTCATGAAATAAGAACCATTTAAGGTAAAACGACAGAAAAGGCCCAACAAAGGCGATTATCTTCAGGATTAAATATATTTTGATCAATGGAAAGAAGGGAAAAAGAACAGTGGGGAACATATAAAGAAAAACTGGCTTTCAAACAAAGAAGCCAGCAGAGTTGAGAGCAGGAGAAAGTAAACGCCAGCTATGAACGCAGCAGTAAGTATAAAGTGTGAGGGTCAAATGTTTAAATACATTTGCAGGTGCAAAGATCTAGCAACACTGAAGGTTTATAAGTGCAATACCACTGTTACCAGACCCCAAGTTCAGGTGCTCACCACTTGAAAAACCAATATTCAAGGAATAAGAGCCAGGACAGTAACAGGTTTGTAGATTTCTTTCGTAACCTGAGGTGATGTGGGATTTCAACACCCATCTTGTCTGCATAGACAGTAGAAGAGTTTTGTTTGTTTGTTTGTCTGTTTATATCTACAGTGATCTTGGGAGAAAAAGGCCAAGGCTTCGCTGCAGTGTGTATGTGTCCTGGGTGGGGACCACTTAGTGGACCCAGCCAACCTGGTCAGGAGGTCTAATCTGAGGTTAGAGGATGCTGACTGGGGTCATGCAGTACCAGCAATCCTACAGTCACATACACCAAAGCATGTTATGTCCTATTCTGTGAAAACACTTGGGGAGAGTGGTTTCACTTTGTAGATGCCAGAGTATCACACATTTCTCATGGAAAGTGGGTCCCAAGGCACAATACTTCAACCTGGTACACTCAAACTAAAAGTTTTGGAGGAAAGAATCAAACTGTCCTTACTTTAGAATTTGGGAGAAAAAGGTGAGGACAACTGTTCTGAACCAGGTGGTCTGGCTGTGGCTTTTGTGTTTGTTCCTAAACTGAATTAATCTGTAACTTTGGGAGATCGTTGTCATCAACACTATCAAAGCAGTAATTTAGCAAGATGAATCTGGGTGTGTATGTAATCTGGCTTCAGATCAATGAAGGGAAAACTGTATCAGAGAGAAATGAGAACTTCGCGTGATGCCATACAAAGTCAAGACAGGATAGGTAAGCGATTGAAAGAATTTGTGACACTTCATATGTGCCATCAGTTTTACTATAAACTCTTTGAAGTGGTCTTTGTTAATCTTAATAGCTCTAAGGGGGAGGATTCCATACAAATCACGCACAAAAACCTAAAAAATAATAATGCAACCAAAACTAAAATGACCCATAAAGCCCAAAATAAAACCAGAATCTGAATTTGCTAGTGGAACTACAGGTGGTGGTGTAGGTGTGTGTGTGTGTTGTTATATATGTCTAAATGGGAGGAAGCTTTAATGAATTAAATGTTTTTTTAGTTCACACACTGTATGTGCCAAAAAAATCACAATATACCATAAACAAGACACTACTACGTCACAATGCCATTGCAGGAGTTTAATTTGGTTTGGGTTTACACCTGGTGGAAAAGTGAAAGGGCAAAGCCTTACTCTGAGCTCTGGAATTACTCTTGGTTGACTTGGGTGACCACATTGAATGCTGGGAGGACTCAGGTCAGTGCAAGGCAAACACCTCTACCACCTGTATAGATCACTATAGCACTCCCAGCTCTTTAAATTCCCATAACTACACAGATTATTTTCTTAAACTTTTCAAAGGCCAGGTCTGTTTCCTCCCTTCTTTGTGCCAAGTTACAAAATTGCAATAATTCTGCTGGAGTATAAATAACACAGCAAACACTTCTTCTGTTTACAGAATTGAGAATTAATGAAGTCTGAACGTTGAAGAGAATGCTAGGTTGCAGAGTCAAAGATCAGACTTGATTGTGGGGATAGAGATATATTGACCTTCTCAAGAATTGAGATAAATATAAACATAGAAAATCATCACTTGATCACTTGATCACTTGACTTGAACCCGATTATTCATCAATTTGCTTGAGGGGTGCCAGTAAATATTTCCATTGGACCTTCTAATATGTGCCAGTGTAGCCCAATGGCATCTGGTTGATTCAGGAATATGAAGAGCCTCAACTGCCGTTCAGGGTCTTGATAAAGAAAGTCTGAACATCTTGTAGGTGGGGCGGCCACGTGATTTTTTGACATCCATGCGGATCCACGTCGGTAATGGCTCTAGTCCAGCTGGTTGTCTCCAAATCGCACATTACATGTCCACAGCCCATCTAATTTTTTAAGTATTTTATTATACCACCGTGAGATATACAAATAAAAAGATATACAATTAAAAAGTTCATATTTGGGTTTTGGTCATACAGTGTTCCAGCACCCATCCCGCCACCAGTGCCCATCTCCCACCACCAACGCCCCCGTTCCCCTCCCCCTCCCCCAGCCCAGCTCCATGGCAGGTTCTTTATTTCTTTCCTTTCTCTCTCTTTCTTTTTTCCTTCCCTTCCAGACTATGGATTACAGAACATACATTAAAAGGTTGTCATGTGTATCCTTTTGCCTCTATTTAATGCCCAGTTCTAGGTTGGCATTAGTACCCTCGACAATTGTTAGCACACTGTTCCATTTTCTGTCTTACCTAACCTCTGACTCCCACACGCTTGTGATAATTTCCACCTTGACAAGACCTCCTGATATATGTTTCACTTGACCTTGATATTGGTATCATAATATGTACATATATATTTATGCCATGCAAATAAATGCAGTCATTCTGTATCTGTCTCTCTCCTTCTGGCTAATTTCCCCAACATAATCTTCTCCATGTCCATCCATTTATAGGCAAATTTTATAACTTCATTTTTCCTAACAGCTGCATAGTATTCCATTGTGTAGATGTACCAAAAGCTTCTTTATCCAGTCATCGATTTTCGGGCACTCTGGTTGCTTCCAGATTCTGGCTATTGTGAATAATGCTGCTATGAACATAAAAGTAGGGATGGTGTTTCCGCTGCATATTTTTGGCTTCCCAGAGTAGATTCCCAGGAGTGGTATGGCTGGGTCAAATGGGGAGTTCAATTTCTAGTCTTTGGAGGAAAGTCCATATTGTTTTCCAGAAAGGCTGTACCAGCCGGGCATTCCCACCAACAATGGATGAGTGTCCCCTTTCCCCCACATCCACGCCAGCACTTGTTGTTCTTGCTCTTTTGAATATGTGCCAGTCTCTGTGGTGTAAAGTGGTATCTCATTGTTGTTTTGATTTGCATCTCTCTGATGATTAGTGATGATGAGCATTTTTTCATATGTTTTTTTGGCCATTCGAATTTCTTCCTTGCTGAAGTTTCTGTTCATTTCTTCCCCCCATTTTTTTGATGGGGTTGTTTGTTTTCTTCTTGTAAAGTTCCTACCAGTGCCTGATATATCCTGGATATTAACCCCTTATCAGATGGGTATTGGGTGAATATTCTTTCCCATTCTGTGGACTGCTTTTGTATCTTAGTCACTGTTTCTTTTGAGGTGCAGAAGCTTTTAGTTTCATGTAGTCCCATATGTTTATCTTTTCTTCTAGTTGCTTTGTTAGTGATGTTTCACCTTTGAAGATGCCTTTTAGCTTCAATGTCGTGGAGGGTTTTTCCTATATTTTCTTCAATGTACTTTATGGATTCAAGTCTGATATTGAGATCTTTAATCCATTTTGATCTGATTTTTGTGCATGGTGTTAGACACAGGTCCACAATTCTTTTTTTACATGTCGCTGCCCAGTTTTCCCAACACCACTTGTTGAAGAGGCTTTCCTTACTCCATTTTAGACTCATTGCACCTTTATCAAAGATTAAATGATCATGTGTTTGAGGTTGGGTGTCAGGATACTCAATTCTATTCCATAGGTCCACAGGTCTGTTTTTATTCCAATACCATGCTGTTTTAATTACTACCGCCTTGTAGTACAGTTTGAAGTTGGGAAAGGTGATGCCTCCCATCTTCTTTTTCCCTGAGGATTGCTTTAGCTATCCTTTGGGGTTTATTGTTCCATACAAATTTCAGGAGCCTGTTTGGTCAATTTCTTTGAAGAATGTCAATGGGTATCCTTATAGGGACTGCATTGAATCTGTACAGAGCTCTCTCCTCTAGGAGTCCCCCCCCTGATTCTGGAATAGCGCTGGGTCAAACTCCATTCCTTCACTCGTGAGGCGTGATATTCAAGCATAGCTCTTTCGATTCCTCTTGAGACCTATTTTCATCCTGCTTTCTAGGGCCCAGGTCTCTGCTTGTTGTAGGGGAACTGTGGAGTCGAGATGTGCGGGCCGAGGTTCTTTTCCTTTTATCTATTTCTTCGATGCCTTTGAAGGCATTCCAGTGCACTTCCTTTCGGCCCTCGCGCAGCTCCCAGGCTTTTAGGTCGTTCTATCATGTTGACTCTTCCGACCTAGGTATTACTATAACTGCTCCATTCAGAGATATTTGTTCCATTGAGAGTGAATGTGGGGCCTCGGAACTAGTTCTTTCTCTAAACATAGTTTTCTTTAGATTCAGCTGTAAACCTATCTTTCCACATTCTCGGTCAAAGTCAGCCAGCATTTGTGCCGCTTGGCTAATGTTTGGTGTTATTGAACGATGTCATCAGCGAAGCGGAGGTGGTGTAGTTGCCGACCATCTGTCTTCACTCCCATTCCTTCCCATTCTAATTGTCGCATGATGTTCTCGAGGGTGGCGCTGAAGAGTTTTGGTGAAATGGTATCACCCTGTTGAACCCCCTTTTTGACATCAATGATCACTTCTTTGTAGAATGGTGAGATCCTGGTGGTGAATCCGTAATGCAGCTCACAAAGGATCTTGATGTATTGGGTTTGAACACCCTGTTTGGCTAGGGCTTTGATGACTGCTTCAGTCTCCACAGAATCAAAGGCTTTCTGTAAATCAATGAACGTGAGACAGAGCGGCATCTTGTACTCCCTACAAACCTCAATGAGCTTGGTTACTGTGTGGATATGGTGGATTGTGCTGAATCCCTTCCGGAAGCCTGCTTGCTCGCATGGTTGTCCTTCATCTAGTGTTCTGCCAATCCTGTTCAGGATGACTCGTGTAAACAGCTTGTAGATGACGGACAACAGGCAGATGGGGCGATAGTTGCTGATGTCGTGAATGTCTTCCCTTCTTGAACAGTAGAATTGTCCTGCTGGTTTTCCATTGGGAGGGTACCTTGCATTCGGACAGGTAGCGTGTGAAGAGCTGAGCTAGTGTATTGATGAGTACCGACGGCAGATTCTTCAGGTGTTCTGGTCTGACTTTGTCTGGGCCTGGTGCTGTTCCCTTCTTTACCGACGAGATGGCATGTCGAATTTCAGAAGGGAGAACGTTGGGAATGACATATCCATCCTGTGGAATTTGGTATGTGGGCAGGTGGATGTGGCTATCAAAGAGATTTGAGTAGAAGTCCTGGATAATCTTCTCCATTGCCTTTCTAGAAGATGTGATAGATCCATCAGGGCGTCGGAGGGCAGCCATCTTGGTCTTATAGTTGGCGAAGGACAGGCGGGCAGTGCGAATGCTTTTCCCGGCTTCTGCTGCATCTTCCAATATTTCTGCTCTTCTGTCTTTGAGGTCTTCTTTTTATCGCTTCTCTGCACCGTTTAGCAAGCTTGGACGTTAGCATTTGGTCTCCTGAGGCTCGCGCCTTGCCACGTTGGCGAATGAGCTCAAGAATTTCTGAAGACAGGCATCCTTTTGTGTCTTTCTCTCTCTGGCATTCTTCGCACAATCATGGAGGTGCTGAACCAGTCGGTTGTATTCTTCATCAATGTCGTCAATGGTGGTATCTTCCCATGTTGCTGCAACGGTGCCAAAGAGTTCCCAGTTGGTGGTCATTCTGGGAGTTCTCTTCTTAAACTTTGCAGCCTTTTCTCCCATTGCGGGAAGTAGAATTTTGCAAGAAGGAGACGGTGGTCCGATCCTGTTTGGAATTTGGGGGACGACAGCAACATCGGTCAGACAAAACCGTCGATTGAAGATGATGTGGTTAATTTCATTGTGGAACTGTCCGCCAGGAGATTCCCATGTCCAACATTTTGCTTCAGCCTTCTGGAACTGTGAGTTCCCATGAATGGTCTTGGTGGACATGATGAACTCAGATAGTCTCTCACCCTGTTCGTTCCATTCTAGGCCATGGATCCCGATGTGGACTTCTTCAGCCGATCTTCTTGGCCCTATCTTGGCATTAAAATCACCGACTATGATCTTGTATAAGGTGTGATTTTTTATAGAACTCCTCCAGTTCCATGTAGAATTTCTCAATTTCATCTCCTTTGTATGTGGATGTTGGTGCATAGACAATGAAGATAGAAATTTCTGGCAGTGGGCCACATCTCTTCAAGTGTAATCGTCCTATCCGGTTTGTTAGGCATTCAAATGAATCAATGTTGACGGCCATGTTCGTGTTGACAAGGACACCAACGCCACCGACGCCTCTTTCGTCGCATGTTCCCAGGAACAATTCTTCTGGTGTCAAATACAAGCATGATGCAACTGACGCCTCCTCGTCTCAGTCAGACCAATGATGTCTTACTTGATCTTTTGCACTGGCACCATCAGATCCTCAATATATGCTTCCGATGTCAGCGCATATGCATTGAAAGTACAGACAGTCATTTTAGTCCTTTTTCATTTTGGCAGCCTAGGATGGCCGTGAAATTTTATCAGGCACTGCTTGTTAGCCTTTCTTACTGCTGCCCGTATTAAGGGCTCTTTTCGGGTCAGGAAAATAAACTTTTTTGTTATTGGTTTTGGCGTATCGAACACGCTTTGGACAGCTTGCCAGGCTCTGCCGTGCGGGCGCTTATACTCTCATTACTTTGTGGGGCTCTCTCAGAGGGTGGTAGAATATCTATAGTAATTTGGCGAAATCAGGCTACCGCTGTGTGGCCTTGAGCAACGAGGAAAGCTGGTTTCATTGTTGGGTGTTCAGAAACTAGGTTCAAGCATTCTGGCTTGAAATACTCTCCCTC
>JAJIBD010026227.1:0-93976 GCA_021461705.1 Cryptotis parvus
AAATGACCCATAAAGCCCAAAATAAAATCCAGAATCTGAATTGCTAGGGTGAAATTCAAGGGTATGTGTGTGTGTGTGTGTGTGTGTGTGTGTGTTGTTTATATATATGCTCCAATGGGAGGAAGCTTTAATGAATTAAATGTTTTTTTTTTGTCTACACACTGTGAAGTGTGCCAAAAAATCAATATACTCATAAACACACACACACACACAATGTACTATTGCAGGAGTTTAATTTTGGTTTGGGTTTCACACCTGGTGGTGCTGAGGGGTAAAGCCTTACTCTGAGCTCTGGAATTACTCTTGGTTGACTTGGGTGACCACATGGAATGCTGGGAGTGGGACTCAGGTCAGTGCAAGGCAAACACCCCCTACCACCTGTATATCACTATAGCACCTCCCAGCTCTTTTAAATTCCATAACTAAGCACAGATTATTTTCCTTAAACTTTCAGCCAGGTCTGTTTCCCTCCCTTCTTTTGTGCCAAGTTACAAAAATTGCACAATTTGCTGGAGTATGGGTCAACACAGCAAACACTTCTTCTGTTTACAGAATTGAGAATTAATGAAGTCTGAACGTTGAAGAGAATGCTAGGGTTGCAGAGTCAAAGATCAGAATTTGATTGTGGGGATAGAGATATACACTACGTTAAGAATTGGAGATAAATATAAACATAGAAAATCACTTCACTTGATCACTTGATCACTTCACTTGAATCCGCTATTCATCGATCTGCTTGAAAGGGTGCCAGTAACATTTCCATTGGACCCTATCATGTGCCAATGTACCCCAATGGCATCTGGTTGATTCAGGAATATGAAGAGCCTCAAACCGTTCCTTCAGGGTCTTGAAAAGAAAGTCTGACCATCTTGTAGGTGGGTGGCCACGTGATCTTTTGACATCCCATGGGATCTAGTTGGTAATGGCTCTAGTCCAGCGGTTGTCTCCAAATCGCATTACATGTCCAGCCCATCTGATTTTTTTTTTAGTATTTTATTATACCACCGTGAGATATACAAATAAAAAGATATACAATTAAAAAAGTTCATGTTTGGGTTTTTGTCATACAGTGTTTCAGTACCCGTCCCTCCACCAGTGCCCATCTCCACCACCAACATCCCGGTTCCCTCCCCTTCCCCAGCCCTGCTCCATGGCAGGTTCTTGATTTCTTTCCCTTTCTCTCTCTTTCTTTTTCCTTCCCTTCTAGACTATGGATTACAGAACATACATTAAAAGGTGGTCATGTATATCCTTTTGCCTCTATTTAATGCTCAGTTCTAGGTTGGCATTAGTACCCTCGACTATTATTAGCACCCTGTTCCATTTTCTGTCTTACCTAAACTCTGACTCCCCACACGTTTGTGATAATTTCCACCTTTGACAAGACCTCCTGATATATGTTTCACTTGACCTTGGATATTGGTATCATAATATGTACATATATATTTATGCCATGCAAATAAATGCAGTCATTCTGTATCTGTCTCTCTCCTTCTGGCTAATTTCGCTCAACATCATCTTCTCCATGTCCATCCATTTATAGGCAAATTTTATAACTTCATTTTTCCTAACAGCTGCATAGTATTCCATTGTGTAGATGTACCAAAGCTTCTTTATCCAGTCATCGATTTTCGGGCACTCTGGTTGCTTCCAGATTCTGGCTATTGTGAATAATGCTACTATGAACATAAAAGTAGGGATGGTGTTTCCGCTGCTTATTTTTGGTTTCCCAGAGTAGATTCCCAGGAGTGGTATGGCTGGGTCAAATGGGAGTTCAATTTCTAGTCTTTGGAGGAAAGTCCATATTGTTTTCCAGAAAGGCTGTACCAGCCGGCATTCCCACCAACAATGGATGAGTGTCCCCCTTTTCCCCACATCCACGCCAGCACTTGTTGTTCTTGCTCTTTTGAATATGTGCCAGTCTCTGTGGTGTAAAGTGGCATCTCATTGTTGTTTTGATTTGCATCTCTCTGATGATTAGTGATGATGAGCATTTTTTCATATGTTTTTTGGCCATTCGAATTTCTTCCTTGCTGAAGTTTCTGTTCATTTCTTCTCCCCATTTTTTGATGGGGTTGTTTGTTTTCTTCTTGTAAAGTTCTACCAGTGCCTGATATATCCTGGATATTAACCCCTTATCAGATGGGTATTGGGTGAATATTCTTTCCCATTCTGTGGACTGCTTTTGTATCTTAGTCACTGTTTCTTTTGAGGTGCAGAAGCTTTTTAGTTTCATGTAGTCCCATATGTTTATCTTTTCTTCTAGTTGCTTTGTTAGTGATGTTTCACCTTTGAAGATGCCTTTAGCTTCAATGTCATGGAGGGTTTTTCCTATATTTTCTTCAATGTACTTTATGGATTCAAGTCTGATATTGAGATCTTTAATCCATTTTGATCTGATTTTTGTGCATGGTGTTAGACACAGGTCCAAATTCATTTTTTACATGGTGCTGCCCAGTTTTCCCAACACCGATGTTGAAGAGGCTTTCCTTACTCCATTTTAGACTCATTGCACCTTTATCAAAGATTAAATGATCATGTGTTTGAGGTTGGGTGTCAGGATACTCAATTCTATTCCATAGGTCCACAGGTCTGTTTTTATTCCAATACCATGCTGTTTTAATTACTACTGCCTGTAGTACAGTTTGAAGTTGGGAAAGGTGATGCCTCCCATCTTCTTTTTCCCCAGTATTGCTTTAGCTATCCTTGGGGGTTTATTGTTCCATACAAATTTCAGGAGCGATTGGTCAATTTCTTTGAAGAATGTCACCGGTATCCTCATAGGGACTGCATTGAATCTGTACAGAGCTCTAGGGAGTCATCTGATTTTTTATGCCTTGGCAAACGAGAAAGCGTCCCTGATTCTGGAATAGCGATGGAGGTAGAACTCGGAATCCTTCTCTCACTTGAGTGAGGTGTGATATTCCAAGCATAGCTCTTTTGATTCCTCTCTGGGAGACCCAAATAGCATTCTCATCCTGCTTTCATAGGGCCCAGGTCTCTGAGGCATATGTTAATGCAGGGGAACTGTGGAGTCAAAGAGATGTGCCCGGAGCCAGAGGTTCTTTGATCTTTTAGCTATTTCTTTGATGCCTTTGAAGGCATTCCATGCTGCTCTCTTCCTCCTGCACAGCTCAGATTTTAGGTCGTTCATCATGTTGATTTCTCGACCTAGGTACACATAACTGCTGCATTCAGAGATGTTTGTTCCATTGAGAGTGAATGGGGCCTTTGGAAATAGTTCATTTTTCATAAACATAGTTTTCTTTAGATTCAGCTGTAAACCTGTCTTT
Source organism: Cryptotis parvus (assembly GCA_021461705.1). Lineage (NCBI taxonomy): Eukaryota > Metazoa > Chordata > Mammalia > Eulipotyphla > Soricidae > Cryptotis > Cryptotis parvus. The sequence continues at coordinate 3,294 of JAJIBD010026227.1, forward strand.
CCACATTCTCGGTCAAAGTCAGCCAGCATTTGTGCCGCTTGGCTAATGTTTGGTGTTATTAGAACGATGTCATCAGCAAAGCGGAGGTGGTATGGTTGCCAACCATCTATCTTCACTGCCATTTCTTCCCATTCTAATTGTTGCATGATGTTCTCGAGGGGTGGTGCTGAAGAGTTTTGGTGAAATGGTATCACCCCTGTCTAACTCCTCTTTTGACATCAATGATCACTTCTTTGTAGAATGGTGAGATCCTGCTGGTGAATCCGTAATACAGCTCACGAAGGATCTTGATGTATTGGGTTTGAACACCCTGTTTGGCTAGGGCTTCAATGACTGCTTCAGTCTCCACAGAATCAAAGGCTTTCTGTAAATCAATGAGCGTGAGACAGAGAGGCATCTTGTAATCCCTACATATCTCAATGAGCTTGGTTACCATGTGGATATGGTCGACTGTGCTGAATCCTTTCAGGAAGCCAGCTTGCTCGCATGGTTGTCCTTCATCTAGTGTTCTACTAATCCTGTTCAGGATGACTTGTGTAAACAGCTTGTAGATGACAGACTACAGGCAGATGGGGCGATAGTTGCTGATCTCGTGAATGTCTCCCTTCTTGAACAGTAGAACTGTCCTGCTGGTTTTCCATTGGGAGGGTACCTTGCATTCGGACAGGTAGCGTGTGAAGAGCCGAGCTAGTGTATTGATGAGTACCGACGGCAGATTCTTCAGGTGTTTGGGTCTGACTTTGTCTGGGCCTGGTGCTGTTCCCTTTTTCACCGACGAGATGGCATGTTGAATTTCAGAAGGGAGAACGTTGGGAATGACATATCCATCCTGTGGAATTTGGTATGTGGGCAGGTGGATGTGGCTATCAAAGAGATCTGAGTAGAAGTCATGGATAATCTTCTCCATTGCCTTTCTGGAAGATGTGATAGATCCATCAGGGCGTCGGAGGGCAGTCATCTTGGTCTTATAGTTGGCGAAGGACAGGCGGGCAGTCGCGAATGCTTTTCCCGGCTTCTGCTGCATCTTCCAGTATTTCTGCTCTTCTGTCTTTGAGGTCTTCTTTTATTGTTTCTCTGCACCGTTTAGCAAGCTTAGACTTTAGCATTTGGTCTCCTGAGGCTCGTGCCTTGCCACGTTCCGCGAATGAGCTTGAGAGTTTTGGAATATAGGCGTCCTTTTGTGTCTTTTTCTTCCTCGGCATTCTTCACACAATCATGGAGGTGCTGAACCAGTCGGTTGTATTCTTCATCGATTTCGTCAATGGTGGCATCTTCCCATGTTGCTGCAATGGTGCCAAAGAGTTCCCAGTTGGTGGTCGTTCTGGGAGTTCTCTTCTTAAACTTTGCAGCCTTTTCTCTCTGTTGTGGGAAGTAGAAATTTGCAAGAAGGAGACGGTGGTCCAATCCTGCTTGGAAATTGGTTCACGACAGCAACATTGGTCAGACAAAACCGTGGATTGAAAGCGATGTGGTCAATTCATTGTGGAACTGTCCACCAGGAGATTCCCATGTCCAACGTTCGCTTCAGCCTTCTGGAACTGTGAGTTCCCATGAATGGTCTTGGTGGACATGATGAACTCAGACAGTCTCTCACCCTTTTCGTTCCATTCTAGGCCATGGGTCCCAATGTGGAGTTCTTCAGCCTATCTTCTCAGTCCTATCTTGGCATTAAAATCACAGACTATGATCTTGTAGAAGGTGTGATCTTTTTAATAGAACTCCTTCAGTTCCATGTAGAATTTCTCAATTTCATCTCCTCTCTATGTGGATGTTGGTGTGTAGACAATGAAGATAGAAATTGCTGGCAGTGGGCCACATCTCTTCAAGTGTAATCGTCCTATCCGGTTTGTTAGGCATTCAAATGAATCAATGTTGACGGCCATGTTAGTGTTGACAAGGAAACCAACGCCACCAATGCCTCTTTCATCGCATGTTCCAAGGAACAATTCTTCTCTGGTGTGAAATAAGGCGTGATGCTACTGGCGCTTCCTCATCTCAGTCAGACCAATGATGTCGTACTTTCGATCTTTTGCGTTTGCACCATCACATCCTCAATATATGTTTCCAATGCCAGCGTACATGCATTGAAAGTGGAGACAGTCATTTTAGTCCTTCTTCATTTTGGCAGCCTAGGATGGCCATGAAATTTTCTCAGGCACTGCTTGTTCTCCTTTCTTACTGCTGCCGTATTAAGGGCTCTTTCAGGGTCAGGAAAATAAACATTTTTGTTACTGGTTTTGGCATATCAAACACTCATTGGACAGCTTTCCAGGCTCTGCCGTGAGGGTGCTATACTCTTATTACTTTGTGGGGCTCTCTCAGAGGTGTGGGTAGAATATTCACAGTAATTTGGCGGTAAATTGTCAGCGGCCGCTGTGTGGCCTTGAGCAACGAGGAAAGCTGGTTTCTGCTCTGCTGGGTGTGTCTGTGTCTGTGTCTCAAGCATTCCTGGGCTTGAAATACTCTCCTCTGAAGGGCGGTCTCTGTAGGCTGGGTTTCTGACAAGCCAGACTGGAGACTGGATTAATCTGTTGGGTGGAGGTCTTAGGAGCTCCGGAGTGTGGATGGTGAAGATTGCTGCCAGCAAGTTGTTGGAGTTTCTCTAGGCTCTTCCAAGGCCCCATCTGGATAGTGGACTCAGGTTGGAAGTTGCTCTCGTGGTCCATGGAATGCAGGGTGTCCAACAGGGAAAGCTGGTTTCTGCTCTGCCGGGTGTGTCTGTGTCTGTGACTCAAGCATTCCCTGGGCTTGAAATACTCTCCTCTGAAGGAGGCGGTCTCTGTAGGCTGGGTTTCTGACAAGCCAGGCTGGAGACTAATTAATCTATTGGGTAGAGATCTTATGAGCTCTGGAGTGTGGATGGTGAAGATCGCTGCCAGCATGTGTGGGGGTCGCTCTGGGCTCTTCCGAGGGGCTCCATCAGGATAGTGGACTCAGGTTGGAAGTTGCTCTCGTGGTCTATGGAATACAGGGGGGTTCAACAGGAAAAGCTGGTTTCTGCTCTGCCGGGTGTATCTGTGTCTAGACACAGACACAGATAGAAAATCAAGGATAAAATATAGAAAAAGGACAATGGGAGCTGTGTAGGAGGCTTATGATCTGTTTTTGCTCCTTTCTTCCTCCATAGAAGTTTCAGTCATTTTATTCCTCCAGATAAGAAAATTTAAAAAAACTGGGGCCGGAGCAATAGTCCAGCGGGTAGGGGCGTTTGCCTTGCAGCGGCCGGCCCATGCTGGCCCGGTTTCAATCCCCAGCAATCCGTATGGTCCCCTGAGCACCACCAGGAGTAATTCCTGAGTGCAGAGACAGGAGTAACCCCTGAGCATTGCCGGATGTAAACTCCATCAGTGGAGTTTGATCATCATTCACTAACAAGGCCCATTCCTGAGGTTTGAGGAACTGAAAAGAGATGTCTTTCTTTTGCAGGCAGAGTGTTTGCCCATGAATGGGCCCATCTCCAATGGGGTGTGTTCGATGAATATAACAATGAGAAACCTTTCTATATAAATGGAAAAAATTAAATTCAAGCAACAAGTAAGTACTTCATCTTATCTTCATCTCATCTCATCTTATAAATTATAAATCTTATAAATCTTATAAATTCAAGCAACAAGGTAAGTACTTCATCTCATCTTCATCTCATCTCATCTTCATCTCATCTTATAATGAATAATAAAATTCATTATTTCTGGGCCGAGTGATAGCACAGCGGGGAGGGGCGTTTGCCTTACATGCAGCCGGCGGGTTCCATCCCTGGCATCCCATATGGTCCTCCAAGCACCACCAGGAGTAATTCCTGAGCAAAGAGTCAGGAAGTAACCCCTGAGTGTAGTCGGGTGTGATGCAAAAAGCAAAAAACAAACAAATAAATATATAGATAAGAATAAATGAATGAGTAAATGAACAAATAAATAAATAGCTGAATAAATAAATAAATAGAAAGATAGATACATAAATGAATGAATGAATGAGCGAACGAACGAATGAATGAATGAATGAACAAAGAAGCAATAGCTTAAATAAAAGAACCAGGAGTAAATCCTGAGTACTACCAGGTTGGCCCAAAAACTAAATAAGTAAATAACATGAACTAGAGGGCCTGGGAGATAGTACAGCAATTAGCATAATGTTTGGCATGAACCTGATCCAAGACTGAACCCTGGCACCACTCAGGTCCCCAAACATTATCAGGTGCAGCCCTCAGCACCATATTGTGCAGCCTCCAGCACTGCAGGGTCTGAGCAGCACACAGTTCTTGGGCTCTTGTGCTAAGTCATTGCTCCCACTCCATGAGAATTGTTGAGGGGATCTATGGGTCTCTTGAAAATCATCCCTCACCCCAATTAAATTGATACTGCACTTAAAACTTCAATTGCCATGATAAGATTTTTTTTTAAAAATGAACTCAAGGAATACTGTTGCAGGACACCTAAACGTCTAAAAGCCTCTGCATCTGCCCTGGATTGCCTCCTGCAAATCACTTTGTAGATAAAGGGGTAGTTTAAATGTGGCAGTTTATCTGACCATGTATTCTGTATTGGCTGGTATAAATATTCTCTCATGCTACCACAATCATCGTGGGACTAGCTAGATCTTACCAGCAGATTTGCCTGGCCACGTTGGATCTCTACATTAGACCAGAGAGAAATGCTGTTTGCCTCCAAGCAAGCAAGCATGGCTCCCTGATAACTCAAAGACACTAAAATACAAAACTACCGTGAAGTAGACGAGACTCTTGTGAAGCTTGGAGAAATATTTAACTGGCATTAGTATAATCTTTGGTACAGAGACATGCCATCTCAGAAACCCCCTTCTCTACCCTATAAAGGCAATTCCAGGCAGATCTTGGCTCAAGACATTAGGTGTGATCCACCTGTCAGGTGGGTATATTCTACCACAGGAAAAACAATCAAGTATAACCAAGGGAGATAAACTAAACTTTGCAAATTCACAGCCTAAACCTTAGTATTCTACCCTGAAGAGTCTGAAAAGCAAATGACATCTAGAACATCATTTGAAACATTGCTTTGAAGGATTACTGCCATGAGGAGCCAATACTAGCACCCACTGGTGAGCAACTACTCACTGATTGAAGCATCAAGGATCAATAAGCCCTATTCTTTTTTTTTTTTTTTTGGGTCACACCCAGTGATACTCAGGGGTTACTCCAGCTCTGCACTCAAACGTTCCTTCTGGCAATGATCAAAGAAGCCCTATTCTTATTAGAACCTTGTTTGATGACATAGAATTAGAAGAGAGAGTGTAATGAGAGAGAGGTGGAATTAGTCCACATGCTTTATGCAGCCATCCAGCTTACTAATACATCCATCTATCTTGGTGGATTATTTCTCCATGGGGCTGGGAACAATAGTTTTGGGATGTGTCTAAGTTTTCTTTCATTCCATTGTAAACCAAGGCCTCCTGGAGTCACAGAATTTTTTTAGATTGTTTTCTTTAATCTTAGTTAAGACCTAGTCACTCCATGATTTTAAGGTGATTTTTCATATTTCTTGTCTGATTGTGTTTTTTAATATATGTCTTTAAGATCTGAAGACAGCCTAATTCAATTTTTATTTCATCTGCATTGTCTGTGACAAGGTTCATCTTTGTGATGCTTTTCCTCCATATAAATTAGTCACTTATATAGAGGAAAGAGCTAAACACAAATGTCAACAAAAACTCAGTCCTCTGGTTTCTCCTTGCTACTAAGAAACCTATGCCCTTAAGAATTCATTAACCTTTGAACCTGTAGTTTCCTCTCCTTTGAAATTAGAGATGGAGCTAGTTTTCAGGTTTCATTCTAATGCTGACCATCCCTGATGCTCTTATCTGACTGCATACACTCTTTGTATCAGTATAGCCACTGGGAATAGATAGTAACATATTTCTTCGCATTATAAATCATACCTTTAAAGAGGCTACTGAATTACTGCTTAATACTGCTTAGGTAAATGGATTTACATCTATTACATGAATTCCATTTGGGACCAAAGAGAAGGTAAGAAGGTAAGGTGATACCTTGCATGTGGTTGACTCTAAGTTCAAGTCCCCTCCTCCCCTTCTCCTTCTATATAAACATCCCCAAGCACTGCCCAGGGTCACTTTTGAGCACAGAGGCACAAATACAGATCCTCAGTACTGCTGAGTGCAGACAACCCCTCGTATTTCCTCCAAATGAACTATACTTATATTCCCAAATGAGAGATTAGAATCACTTGTATCACTTGTCCTCTCGTTCATCATCAATTTGCTGAGCCGGCACCCATCCCATTCATACCTGTTGAATATAGTGTAGCCCTAGGGCATCTGTTCGCTACAGGAACCGAAGAGCCTCAAACTATTCAGTCAAGTCATGGGAATAAGGTCCATCATCGTTACTGTACTTGGCATATTGAATATAACACAGGTCACATGCCAGGCTCTACTGTGCAGGTGGGATACTCTCAGTAGTAGGTAGGCTCTCAGTTTATTTATTTACTGATGAAAAGTGTGACCACTTGTGGCCATGCAGAACAGGGAGAACTGATAGCAGCTCAGCCCTGTGTATCTGTGTCTCTGGCTCAAGCACATTTGGGCTTGAAATAGGCTTCTCTAAAGGGTGGGACTCTGACTAGCAGGGGCTTGAGATGAGCTTTTATCTTGGGTGGAGCTCTGATAAACTGTGGAGTCTGGATGTTGAAAATGTCTGCCATCATGGTGTGGGGTTCCTTTGGCTTCTTCCAAGACTCTCTGGGAATGGTGGGCCAAGGGCAGAACTCGCCCTCCCTCCCAGATGCCTCATGATCAGTGGAGCAAAGGGAAAGCCAGTAGAAGAGAGAATAGAAAGGAGATTTAAATTTGCTTTCTGTTTGACTTCTTCTTAGAGAGATTAGTATTTGCACTGGATCAGTATGTGTTAACTGGTTAATATATAAACAAGCAGAAGTTATTAAATGTGGTTTTAAGAAACAGAATAAACAAGATAACATCTCCTTGAGTGTTTAATTTAATGCAATAACATGTTAAGGGTGGTGATAGATTATTTCATTTGCTCAAGACTAAGATATATATACATCATCTGCTCTTGTTATCTAAGTATAAATAAACTTTAATTGAAGTTGATCTTGGCAACCTGGAAAAGGTGTCAGTATTCAAACAAAGGCTGCCAGTGTTCATTAGTAAATTCAGTGTTATTCTTGAAAGAAAGAAGGAAACTGTCAGACCACTTTTATTTCTCTCACCTTGAAGTTTTGACTCACCTTAGCTGTGCCTTTTGTTGAGTGAAAATGAGAGCTGTGAGATCTGAGAGAGGTGTGCCTTTGTTTGCTGATGGATTCTGATCTCCTTCTAGGTGGTTGAATTCTGTAGTGCAAGTACCCAAGAAGCTCCAAACCTACAGAACCAAATGTGTAGCCTCAGAAGTATCTGGGATGTCATTTCAGAGTCTTCTGACTTCAGTCATAGCTTTCCCATGAATGGGACAGAGCTTCCACCATCTCCTGTATTCTCACTCATGCAGGCTGGTGACAAAGTGGTCTGTTTAGTGCTGGATGTGTCCAACAAGATGGCAGAGGTAACAGTTTGAGCTAAAATGGTTGTAGGTCATTCATCATTTTTATTCCCAAATGTTTTTAGTTCTTTTTAATTTCAAGAAGGGAAGGGTGTGGTGGGAGAGGAAAAAAGTTTATAAATGTCATGGTTATGCCCTTAATTACCAACTCTCATTTTTTTTCTAATTGCTCTCATTTCGAATGAGAAGTCTTATCAAAACCTTAACATGTAAAGCCTCTCCCCCTCCCCGCCCCCCATTCCCTTGGCCAAGTTCCACTCTTAGACAAACAAACAATGAGGCAAACAGGTCTGACTGAGGCAAGAGACTGAGAGTTTTTAGGGCATGTGCATACCATAGTGTATCTATTTCTCTGTCACTGTGTACCAACAACTGTATCTTGGTTATACGCAATCATGCTCCTAGACACTCCTTTTGAAGACTGCAAAAAATATCAGGTAAAGGTTGAAGGTTTGATCTCTGAAACCCAGAATTGCATTTTAAATTCATATACTCTCTAAGTAATTTTTTTCATTACTGGTTTTCACATATTGAATACGCATCAGACAGCTTGCCAGGCTCTGCCATGCGGGCGGTACACTCTTAGTAGTTTGCTGGGTTAAGCACTGCCAGGAGTAATTCCTGAGTGCAGAGCCAGGAGTAACCCCTGAGCATCACTGAGTGTGACATTGCTCTCCGCCCTGACAAGCAGGACATGCCCTTCAGCTGCTACACATAGCCGGGAGGACACATGGCCGGTGTCCCGCTAGTCCCACTGGAGGTCCTCATTGAGCGTGTGTGGAGTCCTCTTCAACTCCACCGTTCTCCCTGTATTAACATACGCCTCAGAGACCTGGGCCCTCTGAAAGCAGGATGAGAACGCTATTCGGGTCTCCCAAAGAGGAATCGAAAGAGCTATGCTTGGAATATCACGCCTCACTCAAGTGAGAGAAGGAATCCAGAGTTCCGACCTCCGTCACTGTTCCAGAGTCAGGGACGCTGTCTCATTTGCCAAGGCATCGAAAATCAGATGGGCTGGACATGTAATGCGATTTGGAGACAACCGCTGGACTAGAGCCACTACTGACTGGATCCCACGGGCTGTCAAAAGATCACGTGGCAGCCCACTACAAGATTGTCAGACTTCTTCGTCAAGACCCTGAATGAATGATTTGAGGCTCTTCATATTCCTGAATCAACCAGATGCCATTGGGCTACACTGTCACGTGAAAGTGTCAAATGGAAATGTTACTGGCGCCCGCTGGAGCAAATCAATGAATAATAAGATGTCAAGAGATCAAGTGACTGTCCAAGTAATAAAAGGAAAAATAATTTCTCTGAACATTGGTTTCCTCATCTGTAAGACTGGAATAAAAGTGACATAGTCATAGTGGTATGACAAAATGATCTCAAAGCAGCTCACAGGAGTCAACTTTAGGAAAGTGAATTCAAATTTTAGGAAATTGGTGGGGAAAGTAAAGTACTTGCCTTTCATGCTGCAGACCTCATTTCAGTCCCTGGCACTGTTTATGGTCCCTGAGTAACAAATTATCCTTAAGCACAGAACCAGGAATCAGCCCTGAGCACCACCAGGTATGGTCCAAAAACAAAACAAAGCAATACCAACAAAAGCGACTTTTTTAAGTTCAGACAATTTTCAGTTTTTAAACTGCCATTATTAGAAATTAAACAAAATATAATAAAATAAATATAATTTAATTAAAATATATAAATAAATCAAATATCACAAATGCTCAGATGCCTCACATCCAAATGATTTTTCTATTGTTTACTATTATTTGTGCACTGAGCCAGTATGTTAGAGCCCCTATGCCAAGTCTAGCCCGCTACCTATTCTCTAATAGTCCATAAGAAGGGGATTTTTTAAAAAATTTTTTATGTTTACAATTACAAAGATATACAATTAAAAAGTTCATATTTGGGTTTTTGGTCATACGGTGTTCCAGCACCCATTCCGCCACCAATGCCCATCTCCCACCACCAACGTCCCTGGTTCCCTCCCACCCTCCCCCAGCCCTCCTGCATGGCAGGTTCTTTATTTCTTTCCATTTCTCTCTCTTTCTCTTTTCTTTCCCCTCCAGACTATGGATTACAGAACATACATTAGCAAGGAAGAAATTCGAATGGCCAAAAAACATATGGAAAAATGCTCATCATCACTAATCATCAGAGAGATGCAAATCAAAACAACAATGAGATACCACTTTACACCACAGAGACTGGCACATATTCAAAAGAGGGACACTCATCCATTGTTGGTGGGAATGCTGGCTGGTACAGACTTTCTGGAAAACAATATGGACTTTCCTCCAAAGACTAGAAATTGAACTCCCATTTGACCCAGCCATACCACTCCTGGGAATCTACTCTGGGAAACCAAAAATAAGCAGCGGAAACACCATCCCTACTTTTATGTTCATAGCAGCATTATTCACAATAGCCAGAATCTGGAAGCAACCAGAGTGCCCGAAAATCGATGACTGGATAAAGAAGCTTTGGTACATCTACACAATGGAATACTATGCAGCTGTTAGGAAAAATGAAGTTATAAAATATGCCTATAAATGGATGGACATGGAGAAGATTATGTTGAGCGAAATTAGCCAGAAGGAGAGAGACAGATACAGAATGACTGCATTTATTTGCATGACATAAATATATATGTACATATTATGATACCAATATCCAAGGTCAAGTGAAACATATATCAGGAGGTCTTGTCAAAAGTGGAAATTATTGCAAACGTGTGGGAGTCAGAGGTTAGGTAAGACAGAAAATAGAACAGTGTGCTAATAATTGTCGAGGGTACTAATGCCAACCTAGAACTGAGCATTAAATAGAGGCAAAAGGATACACATGACAACCTCTTAATGTATGTTCTGTAATCCATAGTCTAGAAGGGAAGGAAAAGAGAAAGAGAGAGAAAGGGAAATAAATAAAGAACCTGCCATGGAGGTGGGCTGGGGAAGGGGGGAGGAAACCGGGGACGTTGGTGGTGGGAGATGGGCACTGGTGGAGGGACGGGTGCTAGAACACTGTATGACCAAAATCCAAATATGAACTTTTTAATTGTATATCTTTTTATTTGTATATCTCACGGTGGTATAATAAAATACTTAAACAAATAATAATAAAAAATAAAAAAGAGCAAGAATAACAAGTGCTGGCGTGGATGTGGGGAATAGGGGACACTCATCCATTGTTGGTGGGAATGCCGGCTGGTACAGCCTTTCTGGAAAACAATATGCACTTTCCTCCAAAGACTAGAAATTGAACTCCCATTTGACCCAGCCTTACCACTCCTGGGAATCTACTCTGGGAAACCAAAATTACGCAGCAGAAACACCATCCCTATTTTTATGTTCAAAGCAGCATTATTCACAATAGCCAGAATCTGGAAGCAACCAGAGTGCCCGAAAATCGATGACTGGATAAAGAAGCTTTGGTACATCTACACAATGGAATACTATGCAGCTATTAGGAAAAATGAAGTTATAAAATTTGCCTATAAATGGATGGACATGGAGAAGATTATGTTGAGCGAAATTAGCCAGAAAGAGAGAGACAGATACAGAATGATTGCATTTATCTGCCTAACATAAATATATATGTACATATTATGATGCCAATATCCAAGGTCAAGTGAAACATATATCAGGAGGTCTTGTCAAAGGTGGAAATTATCACAAACGTGTGGGAGTCAGAGGCTAGGTAAGACAGAAAATGGAACAGTGTGCTAACAATTGTCGAGGGTACTAATGCCAACCTAGAACTGAGCATTAAATAGAAGGGGATTATTTTTAAAACAGAAATGAAATCAACTGACTAACAGAATTCCACGCACAGAAATATCTGAAATTAAAGTGTTAATGATAAAAAATAAGCTTTGTTGGAATACAGCAATGGTGATTTTCCCCATGTCATTCTATGAATACACTGTTAATTGTATAAAAGTAGAGATTAGTAGTTGCAAAAGAGAGCTTGTTCATCAAGCCTGAAATACTTACATTTACTATCTGGTCCTTTACAGACAATGTCTGCTGTTTCCTTTTCTGTGAATTTCTGATCAGCTCTGGTCTAGTGCTTCTGTATGTGTCTACTACAACACCTTTTCCAAGCTCTGCATTCCATGATGCCTCATTGACTGTTGGAGATCACCCATGGTGCGGGCATTTACCCAACATAAAGTTGCCCCAAAGCAGAAGTGTCTATCTCTCTCTTATTCTGCTCATCCTTCCTCCATTCCCCAAAATTCCATTTTAAAATATTTCACACCATAACACGATCTGCCTATCTACATCTGAGTTTTGCTGAGGGTAAAATAAGTGAAATGGACTTTATTGTTCATATATATAACTATGTATGAACTTCCTGATTTAAATAAGAACTTTGGTGCATACACATTAGCTAATATTTTATTATAGAACACTTGGACTATGGGATAGTTAATTTATTTGGATTTTCTGGATCAGTGCAGGAAGTTGGGTTTTTTTTTTTTGAATGTCTGCAAAATATTAGGAACACCACTAATACATTCAGGATCTGGATAATTTTGTAGGTTTGCCTATTTGCTGTATACTAGGATATGATAGGCTCAAATTTATCTCAGGGAAAATTATACTGGCCACCTCAGCTTACTGCTTCCACAGCCTTACTGGTCATAGATATTAACTATGTATGAACTTCCTGGTTTAAATAAGAACTTTATGGTGCATGGCAACAGGGGAGGGAGACAGCTCAATGGTAGAGCACATGCCTCTTACGTGCAAATCCTGAGTTTTATCCCTGACTCTGCATGCCCAGAGCCACAGGGTGTAGGCTTGGTGGTCCCTGAGTATATATCTTGATCTGCTCCCACCCCCATTATACGGTTCTGACAGCTTCCAAGCACCACCATCCAGAGCAACAGTGGCCAGTGCCAAGTTTCACTCTACTGAGAGTCATTCTAAGTCTCTGAACACTGCCTGCTGTGGTTCCAAGAAAAAAATAAGTGACCCGCATGGATTCACTCGTAGTAGCACCTTCCAGAATGTGTTAATTAATATTATTTTTGTTTGGTTAGAACTTCAAAGTATAACTGTAGTCTTATATCCTATCTCAGTTGATCTTCATAGCAATTTTATCTATCTATCTATCTATCTATCTATCTATCTATCTATCTATCTATCTATCTATCTATCTATCTATCTATCTATCTATCTATCTATCTATCTATCTATCTATCTATCTATCTATCTATCTATCTATCTATCTATCTATCTATCTATCTATCTATCTATCTATCTATCTATCTATCTATCTATCTATCTATCTATCTATCTATCTATCTATCTATCTGTCTATCTGTCTATCTGTCTATCTGTCTATCTGTCTATCTGTCTGTCTGTCTGTCTGTCTGTCTGTCTGTCTGTCTGTCTGTCTGTCTATCAAATCTATAGTTTTTTGGGTCACATCCTGTTATGCTCAGGGGTTACTCCTGGCCCTGCGCTCAGGTATTACTGCTGGCTGTGCTTGGGGACCATATGGGATGCCGGGGATCGAACCGGGCCGCCACCCACCACCGCGTGCAAGGCAAACGCCCTACCCACTGGGCTATCACTCCGGCCCCCATAGCAATTTTATTAAGTGAAGAAACATTTTTATCCCAAATCAGGTAAAATACCCAGTGTGAGATGACCATTTTGACTGAGAATAGTGAAAGAACAGATACCTCCAACTGCTGCTTCTCTCAACAGGTGTCTTTTCAATGTTTTCTTTTACCCAGAGTGAATTTTAGAAGAAACAGTGACAACGACCGAAAGCAACTGGATTCATATCTACCTACCAGTATATCAACCGAAGTAGAAACCGGCATCTGCTCAGGACTTAAAAAGATTTGAGGTACAGTGAGGCCCCAAGGTTTGGATCAACATCAGTTTCCTTGCCCTCACTTAGAATTTAACATTGTTATAATTTTGTATGAATGTGTGGTCGTAACATCCTCAGTTAGAGGAGAGAAATGAAGTATGGTCATTAAGATCAAGGCCCAGGCCTTTTCATGTGGGATCTTCCCAGCTGTGGCATTGTAATTCTTGGGTTTCAAATCAAAATATACACATCTGAATCCTGTTTAGGGTCAAACTAAATCTCAAAGAAATCAATGAATTATGGTCTGATATAGGTATATTCAGATGAACAGAGTTTTGGAGCAGCCTAGTGAAGGGAAGCAGCCAGGTATCAAATATGGGCATAAAAGCATCAACTCTAGGTGCTTCCTGAACAACAGTGTTTCTCAATCAGCCAACCCATCGAAATACTCTCAGGATTAAAAAATGAGATTATAATAATAGTCTCATTTTTAGGAAAAAAATTTTTTTTCCAATATTTAGGGAAAAAATAATCTCATTTTAGGAAAAATAATCCTCAGGATTATTCTGAGTATAAGCCCGTGATGCCTGGGGCTTATCCTCAGAATAACTGGTTGAGGGTTTGACCTGATATCAATATTTTAACCTCCCATCTATTTCTAATATGTAGCCAAACTCTGGGTTTCCAGTTCATTCCTCTTGGATTTCAGAGGCAAGGCTTTCACACAATATTATTTTTATTATGGAAGTAAAGCAAAAGCCTTACTAATTTTGCATACAGTAGAAATATTCCTATGTATTTTCTCTCAAACAGCTTGAAAGTACAGGTGAAAATGTCAAAAGTCATCATCAACTGAACAACACTGTGAGCGTGGACAGCAGTGTGGGCAACGACACCACCTTCCTAGTCAAGTGGAAGACTATTGGGCCCCCTGAGATTGTATTTTCTGACCCCCTGTGTAAAAAATTCTACACAGATGACTTTATCACCAATCTGTATTTGCGGACTGCTTGCCTTTGGCTTCCAGGAACTGCTACCGTGGGTGCTGTGAACTTGTTCATAATGCCGTTTGGTCGAGGTTGTGACTTCCAATTGAATCACATAAATTAAACTCATTATGTAAAGGGAACTCAGTTTCAATGTGCCAGAACTTACTTTCAACTGGCAAAAGACATTTTCATGAATATTAAATATTTAGTAGGAATAACTTAAGATGTTCAAAATTTTAGATGATTATTCTATTTTCATACGTTAGGTTATATATTATTTACAATAGTGTCAAGACTTTATGGTTTTGATATGCAAAGTTATGGCACTCCGTCACCACCAAAGCCTGGGCATAAAGGCTTTCACTTAAACAGTGGAAATTAGTATTGATGCAGTACAAATAATTTTATTTTTTTGCTTACTTCTTTGTAAATATCGACTTACTATTCTGTTATGCTTAAGGAATATTCTATACTTAGAATATATAGAATATATGCATATAGTTGTTTAAGATCTACTATGAACTATCTCTTGTTCTAGGAGCTTTGTAATAAAAAAAAACTGTGATTGGAAAAGGTGCAGAGCACTCAGAGCAGGTAGGAAATATATACGTGCAGAGAAGGAAGGAAAATTCTTTCCTGTAAGTGAAGATGGCAGAATGGAAGTCAGGAGAATACAAGTCTGAGTGACATTCTATGTAGAGGAAATAGTATGTAGAGAAGCTCCGAAAAATGAATAAGGCCATTCATAGCTATACACGCAGTTCACTAAAGATAAACTCTTCAGTGGCACATGGAGGAGATTGAGGGGAAGGAATGGGGGAGGAAGTGATGAAGCCAAACAGAACAAGGGTCTCAGTCAGGGCTCCATAAGCACTGAATGGAGGAAGAGTTTGGATCCTAAAGAGATCACTTAAGGTTCTATCTAGGCCTGGTGGTGAATGGGTCAGCCTTACATTGGCATTGTCTGAGTACATTCTCTCTGCAGCACTGTTACACACATATGTATACACACAGGTGTGTGTGTGTGTGTGTGTGTGTGCGTGTATGTGTGTGCATGTGTTTGATTTGGGGGCTACACCTGGTCATGCTCAGTGGTTGCTCCTGGCATTATGTTTAGGAGGTGCTGAGGATTGAACCCTGGCCTCCAACATGCACAGCATGCACTCGAACTCCAGCCCTTTGAACTATCTTCAGCCTGAAGAGCTGTTTTGTTTCAATGCTGCCATATCAATATTGAGCTCACCTGTAAAATCCCTCCGATTTCTTTTTATCATTCAGTTTTATGATGTTCTCATAATCATTGACAGATGAGGTTCCTTCTGGCTGCAGCTATGTAAACAAAATGAATAGAAACTTGGTAAAAACCTTCCTGAAGCTTCTTGGAATGATGCTGGAGCAAAAAAGAGAAGCAGAAACTCACTTGATATCTAGGTTTTGGCTTTTATTCTCCTCTGGTGCTGGCTATAAATGAGTTCTTAATGGCTTATGTGTCCCAGTGACCTGCCTGTATTCCCCCTAAGACTCACCAGTTCTCTCATACACGTAAAATAATGTAGGAGAATGAAGACAAAGAGATGATTATATATATATCTATATCTTATATATATACATACATATATATCACTCTTTGATATATATCTCCTACTTTATAAAATAAAGTATATATATATATATATCTCCTACTTTATTTTATATATATCACCTACTTTATTTGATATATATATATACTCAGATATATATTAATTGATATATATATCACCTCTTTGGCTTCATTCTTCATTATATATATAGTGACAGTGTCCTCGGATGGATTCAGCTGTTCATAAAAAATTGGAGACAGAACCTATGAGCCAGGCAACAACTCTAGACATTTCTTTAGCCAACTAACTGATGAGAATGAAGACATAGACTGTGTTTTGGTCACAAGAAGACCAGGTCAGCACATCTAGTAGAAGTAGAGTAAAGATTCTGACCAATAGGAAAGCTAAGTGATATAAAGTGCTACTTCAAAGTGTTTATTCTTCAGAGCTCATCACCCAGCTCAGTCAGCAGACTATCACACCAGGCAAACAGTGGAACCTGAATATTGACTTTTCATAGCTCTTCCCTTCCATTTGTTGTTGTTTCAGTGGTTGCACATATATTTATTTGTGGTGTTCTTTGGGGGCTGCCAATTTAGTTGTTGTGCTCACACACCTCTCACAATGCTCTCATAGTTTTAGTCACCAGTTTTCTGGGTGTCCTGTACTTCTATTTTGGTGCTAGTTTTTTATACCTAGCTGCAGTGCTCCAGAAAGTGCACACTCAGTAGCAGCATTGGCAAGTTTGGGATATCCCAAAAGTAGAGCTTTGTTAATTTAGAGTAGGGCTAAATTAACAAAGGTGATGGTTCCAAGGATGGAACTTTATCTCACACTTCTAAGGCAGGCACTTTTGCCAATGAGCCACCGCCAGGATCCCTGTAACATGCTTTATGAAATTTTATTTTCACAAGCTCCTTTTTCCTGTTCTGCTCTTGATCATTTGATCACTTGAATCCGTTATTCATCGATTTGCTCGAGCGGGTGCCAGAAACATTTCCATTGGACCCTATCACGAGCCAATGTAGCCCAATGGCATCTGGTTGATTCAGTTCTGCTCTTAACTTACAATAAATTTCAAATTAGCTTTTGAGCTTGAAGTCTATGTTGGCTACCCCTAATATTTTGTCTACTTAAAAACTCACAAAGGCAAGGGTGACACTTAAAAGAGCTAAAGTATATGCTCAATATATAGGACCCTGGGGGTTCCCTCCTTGACATCACATGTTCCTTGAGCATGTGTCTGGGAAAACTGTGCTGGGATTATCCATTTCCATTTCCCAACACTACTGGCTGTAGTCCCCCTAATCAAAATCACATTCCTTTTTTAAAAAAACTATTTTCCCTTTCATTTAATACCATGGTTTACAAAGTTATTCATGATACATCTGTTACAGGCATTCAATATTCCAATACCAATCCCATCACAAGTATAACCTTACTTCTACCACCGTCCCGTAATCCCAACCACTCCCAAGCCTGCCCCCTTAGCAGACACAAAATAATTTATTTTATATTGCTTCTACAACTAAAAATTTCTAATGGAATAATCAAAAACACTTTAGTAAAAGTAAACTTGTAAAAGTTGTTATATCCAACCATGAGGTCATTAAATCCTCATTTGAGGGTTTATTAGGCTCTATGTTTGTAACTAAATCTTCTGTGTTTTTGTTTATTGGACTTAGATGAATTCTTTTTAAATTTATTTTTTATTATAATACCATGAGATGGACATTTACAAAGCTGTTCATGATTGGGCTTCAGTCATACAATGTTGCAGCACCCATCCCTACACCAGTGCACATTTCCCACCACCAGTGTCCCCAGATTCCCTCCCCTCCCCCAGTCTTGCGCTATAGTAGGCACTTTATTCTTTCTTCCTCCTCCTCCTTGTCCTTCTCCTCCTCCTTCTTCTTCTTTTCTTCTTCTTTTCTTCTATTCTCTTCTCCACCTCTTCCTCCTCCTCCTTCTCCTCCTACTCCTTCTCCTCCTCCTTCTCCTTCTCCTCCTCCTTCTCCTCCTCCTCCTTCTCCTCTTCTTCTCCTTCTCCTTCTCCTCCTCCTTTTCTTCTTTTCTTCCTCTCTTCTTTTCTTCTCTTCTCTTCTTCTCCATCTCTTACTCCTCCTCCTCCTTCTTCTTCTCCTCCTCCTCCTCCTCCTCCTCCTCCTTTTCTTCGTCTTCTTTTCTTTTTCTTCTTCAGTTTAATTTATTGCTATTATTTTATTATTATTTTTTTTTTTAATTATAACACCATGAGATAGACATTTACTAAGCTGTTCATGATTGTGTTTCAGTCATACAATGTTCCAGCACCCGGCCAAGGACCAGTGCACATTTCCTACCATCAATGTCCCCAGATTCCCTCCCCTGCCCCATCCTGCCTCTATAGCAGGCACTTTTCCTCTTCTTCTTCTCTCTCTCACATATTCTCCCTCTTTCTCTCTCTCCCCACTCTCTCCCTTCCATTACACATTGTGACTTGCTATACATACATTCAGGGGTTATCATATAAGTCCCTCTGTATACTTTTAACTGAAATAGTTGTTTGTGCTAAAAGATACACAAAGTGCTTTATCAAGAGTTATAATTGTCACTGAGTTTCTGCTTAATTCTGCTTGACAAAGAAGTCTCACCTAACGAGATACTTAAAGAGAAATCAGATGAGTTAGAAAAGATGATTCAGATATAGGAATAAAAGAAACGCATGAGTGATTTAAAGGATGAAAGAAAAGTTCTGGTAGATATAAACAGGTCATAGAAAGAAATGGATTTAGAAGAATATGTTGTAGTATGGGAGAAATAGTACAGATGGATAAGTTCTTGCACATGGCTCAGATTTGATCACTGCATTATAGACTCCTGAACCTTGTTACAAGTAAACCCTGGATAGCTGGGTGTGCTATAAACCTTGCTCCACCTGCCTCCCCACTCCCCTAAAAAGAATATATTATAGGCTGGGGAGATAGTGCAACAAGCTAAATATATGCATGCTGGAGTCCTGCGTTCATACCTGGCACCACATGATGCTTGGAGCACGACTAGGAGAGTCTCAAGTACCACTGACTATGGCCCCCCAAAAAATTTAGAGAAAAAGAGAATATGTTATAATGAAGTCAGTTAATATAAACTTTGAATCAGACTAAATAAAGGCTGAAGGCTATATGAGAAATTAGCTAAAAGGAAGTGTTTAAGTTACAATTTGTTATTACAGAAACAAGATGAAGTTTAAGGTCTCTTTCCTCATTCCATCTAAAGGTACAAACTGTCTTCCTGTAACTTAAGTGCATACAGTAAGGTCATTGTCTTTGTAGTGCTTTTGTCATATCTGGTATTGATTGACTATAACTGATAATGTGGAAAAGACAAAGTTCATGCTTTCATTTAGCAAATATTTATTAAGCACGGTGATAAGCATTGGGGTATAATGGTCATAAGAGATTGTTTCCTGGTCTCAATAATATCCCATTTGGAAGAAAAATAGTTGTAAGTTTATGAAACACAGAATGAGAATGAGGTGATGTAGAATAGTAATAGTCAGGTGTGATACCTATACTGAGATCCATGGATCCATATGACAGCGAGATTCCATAGATAAAGAGTATGGTAGGGTTTTACTGGAAAGAGAAAAGCACCTCATAACCTGGAGCCCGGTATATGGTATCTAACATGTGCGAGCTGCGATATCGGGGATGTAAAACAGGAGTCAGACATGAAAGGCATTATCAGTCCTATCATGGCTCTTAGCCTTCACAGAGTGCAAAGGAGACTCATAAGGATTTAAAGAAGAGAGGGGGTTTATTTAATGACATTTATACTTTAGAAGAAAGTCCAGCTGCAGGCTGAAGAGTGATTAGAACCTGGGTTGCATTCCTAGCACTCACGTATGACTTGTATGATCTGGGGAAAACAATTTGTGATTTCCCTGTCCCACCTCTCACTTGTCTCTCAGCAGACAAGTGATCAGATGGTGCCTTCAGTTATGATTTGATGTGAGTTTAGACTGTTTTTATCTTTTCCTTAATCCTGAGATGACTAAGACCATTGAGTCAGGGTACTACTTGCACAGTAATTCACAAAGACTCTGTTTAGAAAAGGATTACATAAGAATATAGGTTAGCCTCAGCCCCTCAGGCCGAAGTCCACTCGGACTTGGAGTTTCCAGATTGGGGCTCGGACGGCCCACCCTCCCGGACACCCTCAAGACAGTGTGGGTTGATTGCGCCACAGGCAATCAAGGCTGGTTCTCCTGGCGCAGCAACCTCAGAGGTAGACGAGAACTTCTGTCCTGATACTGTTGGGGACCCCAGCAGCTCCTCGATAGTGGTGGATCCTACTCATTGATTTGTCCCCGGGTCACTGAGCCTCGGAGCCAGGTTTTTATTGAATCGCCGAAGTGATACATGGGGCAGAGATGCTACCGGCTCTCCCTGTGCTCAGCTGATCATGAGGCATCCAGGAGGTAAGGCGAAGTTCTAGCCCTGGCCCACCATCCCAGTAGAGCCTCGCAAGTAGCCAGGGGAAGCCCCACAGCATGAGGGCAGTCATTTTCAACATCCAGACTTCACAGCTCATCAGAGCTCCACCCAAGAGAAAAGCTGATGTCTCCCTGTTGCGGATCATCAGTAAATGCACGAACTGAGAGCCTAGCTACTACCAAGAATATCCCACCCACACGGCAGAGCCTGGCAAGCTACCCATGTTGTATTTGATATGACAAAAACCAATAACAATTATAGACCTTATTCTCATGACCTGACTGGATGATATGAGGCTCTTTGTGTTCCTGGAGCGAGCAGATGCCCTTGGGCTACACTAGCTTGCAACAGGACATATGGAGATGTTACTGGTGCCTGCTCCAGCAAATTGATGAACAACGGGAAGACAAGTGATAGAAGTGATAGGTTAGCAATGCTGACAACATGAACTTATGATAGAGACAGGATTTTAAAAATATTCAGAGTTGATAGGACTTTGTGACTGACTAGATATAAAGGGAGAAAAGGAATTTTTTGCATTTAAATGGGAAATGAAGGAGAGAAAAAGGTTAAGGAAATGTCACTGACAACTTGTTAACTGCTTAGCTATAAATAGTGAAAAAGATGGAGATTAAAAAGGATAGCAACTACATTTCTGATTTGAAAACCAGTTGGTGAGATCCCTTTTATTCATTAGTAGGAAATTTAGAAGGTATTACAGTTGAAAGATAATTCACTTATAGAATAATCATATTCTAACCAAATATGACAAATCTATGTTCAATAACTCTCTTACCAATATTTTCTATATGGGTTGTCTGTATGTGTATGTGAAGGAGCAGATGTGAGTGAAATATTCACGAGATGGAATTGAGAGTGGAGGTGCATGAATGCTCATTAGTCAGCTTTACTCAGTCAGTGTATGGCTTTGGCTTTGGAATCTCAAATCTGAGAGTTTGACGGACTCTATGACTGAAGTATCATCAAGATTTTAATTTATTTGAGAGTATGTTCCTGAGGAAAAGTAAAGGATTTTGACAACAGTTTCTGTTAAGTCTGGTCAGAGCTTCTAAGTGATTAAAATCCTACTTTTTAGTGTTTGGTTTACTTTTGGGAGCTTGATGAGGTCCCCATGAGGTGCCAGGGATCAAATCTGGGCTCCTATATGCAAAGTATGTGCTAAGTCTGGTGAGCTATCTCTGCAGGCTGGCAGTGGAATTCGAAATGTGAGAGTAATCATGAATTAAGTAATATGGGCAACGCTTAGAGGAAGATACTGAGTAACAGAATTCATACAACACTTTGAGGCAGATATTATTCCATTTAAAACATTTTTATGATACACCATGAGATACTTGATCACTTGAATCCCGTTATTCATGGATTTGCTCGAGTGGGCGCCAGTAACATTTCCATTGGACCCTATCACGTGCCAATGTAGCCCAATGGCATCTGGTTGATTCAGGAATATGAAGAGCCTCAAACCGTTCCTTCAGGGTCTTGACAAGAAATATACAATTACAAAGATGTTTATGCTTGGGTTTCAGTCATACAATGTTTCAGCATCCATCCCTCCACCAGTGCCCATTCCCCACCACCAATGTCCCCAAACCCCCCACTCCCAGCCTGCTTCTATAGCAGGCACTTTTTTTTCTCTCTCTCTCTCTCTCTCTCTCTCTCCTCTTTCTCTCTCACTCCCTCGCTTGTCCTATGCATTGTGGCTTGCCATACATACATTTATGGGTTATTATGTTTATCCCTTTGCCTACGCTCAATGCTCATTCTAATTTGGCATTACCATTTTCAACAATTAATAGAACACTGGTACATATTATATGCACAAATGAATGCAGTTATTCTATGCCTGTCCTTTACCTTCTGATTAATTTCACTAAGCATTATAATCTCCAATTCCACCCATTCATAGGCAAATTTTATGACTTCGTTTCTTCTGACAGCTGCATAGTATTCCAGTGTAGATTTACCATAGTTTCTTTAGCTAGTCTTCTGTTCTCAGGCACTCAGGTTGTTTACAGAGGATTCTGGCTGCTGTAAATAGTGCTGCATGAATATAGAAGTGCAGATGGTGTTTCTGCTGTTTGTTTTTGTATTACCCCATTTTAACAGAGGAGAAATTCAATTTATAACCAAGTTATAATTTGGTTATAAATTTCCTGATACTTAAGGAAAATAATGGGATTGAAAGGAAATGAAAAAAAGAAAAGGACAAGACAAGTACAACCAAGTCAAGCCCTGGAGGTCCCCAAGTATCTCTGTGTTAAGTCTAGTAGTCTCAGAACTGCTGAGCTCCAACAATACCATATCTCTGGGACCAAACATTGAACTATCTTGTCCAATTTTCTCCTTATTGCCTGAAGTGTCCCAGGAAACTCTGAGCTCTGTTGGTCTCCTCCACAGAAGATCTATTTTATATCATATTTGAAAACATCAGTCTCTGCCATAACACAATGAAATTTGTGGTTTCTTGTTTAACAAATAAGAAACTTTACAATCAAATATTACTGTTTTCAGTCTCCTTTTTCTTGATCACTTGATCACTTGACATCCCGTTATTCATTGATTGCTTAAGCAGGCGCCAGTAACATTTCCATTTGACCCTATCATGTGCCAGTGTAGCCCAATGGCATCTGCTTGTTCCAGGAATATGAAGAGACTCAAACTGTTCATTCAGAGTCTTGACGAAGAAATCTGACCATCTTGTAGGTGGGCGACCACATGATCTTTTGACATCACGTGGGATCCAGTCAGTAACGGCTCTAGTCCAGCAGTTGTCTCCAAATCGCATTACATGTCCAGCCCATCTGATTCTTGAAACCTTGGCAAATGAGATTAATGTCCCTGACTCTAGGTCGTAGATGGAGGTCAGAACTCTGGATTCCTTCTCTCACTTGAGTGAGGTGTGATATTCCAAGCATAGCTCTTTCGATTCCTCTTTGGGAAACCTGAATAGCATTCTCATCCTGCTTTCGTAGGCCCCAGTTCTCTGAGGAGTATGTTTTATAGGAAGAATAGTGGAGTCGAGGAGATGTGCCCAGAGCCGGAGTTTCTTTTGTCCTTTTTAGCTATTTCTTCGATGCTCTTGAAGGTGTTCCATGTCTCTCTCTTCCTCCTGGGCAGCTCAGGTTTGTGTACATTTTAGTGTTCTTTCATCAAATAAGCAGGGGTTACTCAAAGAATGTATGTGATATTTTCTCTACACGCCTTTATTTACTGCAATTAATATGATCAAGATCATTAATAATGCTGCATTAATGTTTTAAATTGCTTCCTCTAAGCTTCAGTGTTTTATATTCTGATATGCCTCTGTGAGTAATTGATCAAGTCATTTTAAAAAATTTTTTGCTTCCTGCTTGCTGCCTTTCAGAATTATTTATTATGAAGTTGGAGAGATAATACAAGGATAAGGTGCTTCTTCACATGTGACTAACCTGGGTTTAATCTCAGAACCACATATATCCCCAAGCACTTTCACTTTTCAGCACCTATCCTTGAGCATAGAGCCAGATATAAGCCCTGACTGAGAACAGCTGGGTATGGCCCACAATCATTCCGCCCCAAAGAAAAAGAACTAGAGTTGTTTATTAAATTTTTTACGATTGTTTTATATGTATACTTTAGTTGTAATTTTTATTATTTATATATCATTTGCCTAGGGCAGGATCCACACATTTCCATAGGAATAAATTTTATATTTGGAGTTTTTGTGTCACATCCAATGATACTCAGATGTTACTCCTAGCTCCCACTCAGGAATTACTCCTAGCAGTGCTCAGGGGACCTTGCGGAATGCTGGGGAAGGTATTTGGCTCAATCACGTGCAAAGCAAATGTCCTCTCCACTATATGCGCTGGCCCCAGAAATTCCTTTTATGCCATAATTTTATCACTTAGGGAAATTTGATATTCAAATTTGCTTTGCCAGGTCACCTTGGAAGAACTAGAATCACATTTCTGAGAAATCTCACATTTCTGAGAAACTTATTTGGGGTTAGAATTGATTAGAGAGACGTCCTTGACCTATGGAAGGGCAGAAGTAAAAATGCGGCCATAACTGCTGAGGTGAGGTGGTAAAATACTGAAGAACTGAGGCATATTGTTTGGCATCTTTGGTTTTTTTTCTAGGCATTCAGCACTTCTCCCTGAATTCTATCATTCTAACCGATTGTGCACCCTAGTGTGTGAAAGTACACATCTTAAGAGAAGAGGATTATATGATCTCTTTAATGCAAAAAAAAGATAGTGTCCCTGGAAAATTTGTTGCCCTCATTTTCTTTTTCCTATGTATTTCTTTAATCTCAGAAGCACCAGGGATTCTGTCCATTCAGTTCTTCAGCAATGGAGACACTCTCCTAAATTATATGGCTTCTTGAAATTTATATATTGCTGGGTAGGGCAGAATCCTTTCAGAACACTACTAAACAAAGCTTATTCTTTCTTTTCCTTGTCCTTTTCTGATATTGGGTGGTGGTAAGGTAGTAGGATTGGTGGGTAATTTTTAGTAAGTCTTTGCCTGACCCCAATATCTCTTACTTAACACTAAGAAGATATGAGGCTGGCAATATTCTAAGCTTGGAGTCCATGACATAGAATACCTTTTTGTTCTCTGCTGTAGGCCTGCATAGTTGATTCTAAGAAAATGTTATGTAGGTGAGTACTATATCCTGTTTTGTTTGTTTAATAGCAAGACATATTCAGGGTAAAAACTACTCCTGTGAATCTGAATATGAATAAAGGGTTAGTGTTCTGAATGGATGCGTGTCTTATTTGTTTGTTTGCTTGAAGAACATCAAGAAAGATACAATAATGGAATGAAAACAGATTTCTTTTAAATGTATTTATTTGTCATGTGATATTTTTAATTTTTCTACTAGATTCTAGCCTTTGTGAACAAACAGGCTATTTTTGCATTATTAGTTGAGTTAATAGTTTATAATACGGCACGTTTAAATACAGTTTCATGCTTATTTAAATATATGCTCCAGTACACGTCCATCACCAAAATAAAAGTAGCCTTTCACAAAAATCCCTGAACGTCCTCCTCCAACATTGATATGTAACATATATGAGTAGAATACCATCTGATATTTCTCTTCCTTTTGAATTATTTCACTTAGCATGAATCCCTTCTGTTGTTCCACTCTTGATGTCGCAAATGGAAGGAATTCACCTTTCTCCCCCTATTGAATTGTATTGCTCTGTGTTTATAAAACTCATTTCCCTTATCCACTCATTTATTGTTGGGCACTTGGGTTAATTTCATGTCTTGGCTAAGAAAACCAACAGTTGGAGGAACGAAGTGTCTATGTGATTGCAAACTGGGAATTCCATTCACGTCCATGAATCAAAATTTTTTGACACCATGGCAGATCATGGTTACATACTTTGGTTCCATTTTGTTGGTAAATTTAGGGCCCCTGGCAGGTCTGATCTAATTTAAAATGTGAATCTATTCTTCCCAACCAACATACTTTAAATTGTCTTATTTATTACTATGGTATTTACTTTTAGGAAAAGTATTTTTCCTAAAAGTATTTACTTTTAGAAAAAGTATTTTCCTAAAAGTAAATACCCTAGTATTCATCAATAAATGTGGTTCACCAATAAATGCTGTATTTAGAGGTGACTTCAAGAGTATGTCACCCGCATGGCAAGCCTGGCAAGCTGCCCATGTCATATTTGATATGCCAAATACCAGTAGCAATTATGTTAGGTCATTCCCATGACCTAATATAATGGTTTGAGGCTCTTTATGTTCCTGGAGTGAGCAGATGCCCTTGGGCTCTACTAGCATGAGACAGGACATATGGAGATGTTACTGGAGCCCGCTGGAGCAAACTGATGATGAACAGGAAGATAGTGATAGTATTTACTTTTGGCTAGGAATTATAATGCCACATAAGATCATGTTTAAAATATTTTAAATTGTCTTTATTTGAAAACAAGGATTTCAACAATTCCATACAATAATTGGAGAAAATGTACACAGGTAGGTATGGTACGTGTGTACATGTGCGTGTGTGTGTGTTTCTGTGCAAGCCCATGCACATGCACAGGGGCACGCAAGATGAAGGTCACCAGTAGGCTGATCAGTGCTTAGGTCTGGTGGGCCCAGAGAGCATGTAGTGCTGCATGCGGTACTGAGGATATCACACATAGGCATTTCTCTATCACACGAGCCACATCCCACTGCAGTATGACTTCTTAAGTGAAAACACATACATCAATATTCACTCATATCAATAAGATTATATTGAACTTAAATAAGCAAAAACTTTGACACATATTAACTGATTTTTCTGTGAGCACCTTTTTAGTAATATATCACAGTAAGCATGGCCTTATGTTATATATAGTAGTATATGAGAAAATTTGGGTGATAATAGTAACATTAATTTATATTTCAATTTACCAAGACCAAACTAATTTTTTTCTCAAATATTTGCTATTGTATTTTGATGATTCAAGCACAGAATTTTAACTCATTCATGACATTTTAATTATTATTATGAAACACTATGTATCACACTATACACAATGAGGTATCTGTGTGAAGGACAATCTTTATTCATCTTTTAAAATTGTTATTGTAAATGGATTTATCATAATTTTATACTAGTATAGTTTCAAGGGTTTAGCTTCCATTGTCTCTATAGCACCACTCCAGTTATCATGTTCATCAATTCTCATGGTAAATGAGCAGATAAAATTTTAAAACTTTAATATTGATTCATAATTTCTCAAAATACCCTTGAATGTTTGATTTAGTCTAAGTATTCCTTTCAGGACTCTAAAGATTATTTTATGAGTTCAAGTTCCCACCAGATGAATTCAAAAAATTCAGAAATATTTACTTTTATTATTGTTGTTTTTTAAAACCCTGTCCTGGGTCTATTTGAACGTCTGTTTGACCTATTTAAGACACAAATAGTGACACTTGCAATAATACTAACAGTTACCACAGTTCCAATCACCGCCAACACCATAGTAGAAATGTTAATTCCAAAGCTAGGAAGATCTTCCTCTGGGTCATCATCTGCTTGAGGAATAAATAACGCCACTTGTGCAATGTTGGATATTTCAGATGTTTGATTACTCTTATCCACACTTTGAATGGCTAAGAATATGTGGGTTGTATTTTCTTCTGTTACATTTTCTTGTTCAAATGTGAATATTTCCTTGGACTTGGCCTCCTTTGGTATCAGATCCATAGAGCTTACTTGCAAGGCACCATCAAAATTGTCTCTTAGATCAAGGATATTTTCACTTTTTCTTATGATATACTTTTGAACTAAAAAAAATGCATATAGTTTAGAAATCAGGGACCACTTCTCAGTCTTTTGGCTAAGATCAAGCATAAATTAGAAAGCACAGCACATAATATGAAATTCCCTTTTATTTACTCTCCTGTAAAATGTTCACTTAAGTAAAGTTTATTCTCCACTTTATCTTAGCCAAAAAGACCAAGAAGCATGAAAGTTTATTCTACAAAGACTATTTTTTGGTAAAAGATAAATTTTGCTTTTTAATCTTTGCCAGACGTTACTTCTCTATAAAAGTTGGCAACCACTAAAGTATGCTGTTTGAATGATTCAAAGATGAGATTATACAGTAAACAAGAAGCTACCAATTAACCAGTTTTTTATTTCACTCACTTCTCCACTTGATTTTGTGATGTGCATTTTCACTCCACATGATACTTTATTCTTACCTTTTCCAACATCAAAATCATCTCCTGGTGCTGTCCATGTTAAAGTGATCTTAGTTCCATCACGTGTGGCATCAAGATCTGTGATTTGACTTGGTGGGAAACGGTCATCAGTGGAGGCATCGAAACCAGGTGGAATATCTGTAAGTAGAAATGCACCTCCAATTGCTGTTCTGCTGAAATCCTCCACGTTTGCTTGAATATGCTCATCAATCTCAGACGTTGGTGGATTCCCTTGAATTTCTCCTGGGGGAAAATACTGATATTTAATGTACAAAATAGTACAAGTATTTTAATAACTCAATAAACTGAGTTCCCTATTAATACCACATTGCTCTCCCTCACTCTCCACAGCCATATACAGAAGTAACTAATTTTATTGAGTTTGTTGACAAAGTTTCAAAAGACCGTGGGTCGGTGAATCTTCTTTAGTATCTCACCCAGGAGATAATAGGATGAAATGAGATAATGAATTGCTTTGAAATTAATGTTGTACTGAATCCCCATTCAGTATATGCCTTTGATTGTTTTCATGTGTTATGTTCTATTTTTTATTTGAGCATGTTGCTACTGTTTTCCTTGGAACTACTTGTGCCAGGCTCTTCTCTCTCCCCCTGCTGCAAGTGAGAAGAAATATTTGTAGTTTTATTCTAATTGTCCTCAGAAATCCCCTAAAAACCACAGGATAAGGAACAGGAAATAGAAAAGCTAAAGCAGAATGTATTATTAATACTTATCTTAAACTCACTTAATATATTTTTTGTCTTTTAGTTTTAAACACTCAGAATATATATATATATATTTCTATATATTTACAGTATATATAACTGAAAAATAAATTCATCATTGGTTTATACTTAAGCACATAACATATTCACCTTTTCCTTTATTTTGAACTAAAAAGTAAGAATATTATTGATAATTTAGTAATGCCTTCATATTAATGTAATACTGGATTAGATTTATTCATTAATTACAAGATGTCATACACTGTACCAAAGATTATGTCAACTTGGAGGCTAATCCCTCTATGACTGAAACTTCATTCCAGGAGCTGAAAACTCTGGTTTGAGTTATAAACTGTATGAAGCCTAACAATCACTATCACTATCACTATCTTCCCGTTCATCATCTATTTGCTAGAGCGGGCACCAGTGATATCTCCATATGTCCTGTCTCATGCTAGTAGAACCCAAAGGCATCCGCTTGCTCCAGGAACAAAAAGAGCCTCAAACCATTATATTAGGTCATGGGAATGACCTAATATAAATGTTACTGGCATTTGGCATATCAAATATGACATGAGCAGCTTGCCAGGCTTGCCGTGCGGGGGTGGCATACTAATTCTTTAAGTTAGCACAAGTTTATAGACATTATGAAGTACTCACCATTAACTACCCAGCCTGGTATAAATGCAGCTGTATTTGGGAGATGTCTTAAGTGTTTCATGACAGTTTCTCCTCTATATACCTTTATTTTTAAATTATATCGACCATTTCCTCTAAAATCTAGAAAATATTTGGAGTAGACCCCATCGTTCTCTGTAGAATCAGCACCTTGAGTTAGAAAAGAAATAGTGAATTATTTTTTTTTAAATTATGCATTTTGAAATTAAGCATTGATATGTATATGTATAATGTTTGTAATTATGTTTAATAATATATTTATTACATAAATGTATATTTATAATTGTATTATATTACATATAGTGATACCTATAGCTTAAGCAGCTTTACTGTACAAATTATAAGCAGATTATCATAGAATTTCTTACCACTTCTCAACCAAATGGCTTGTAGTCTTTAAACATATAGAAATATCTGCTCAAATTAGGTGAATTCTGACAGGTGTGTGTGATCCTTGCGTGTCCATGGACCCAATCAGCCCCAGGGAACAGCTAGAACTGCCATCAACGAGAACTGAGGCAAACGGCCTTGGTCCCACCCCAGACCCCTTGGGCCCTGTGCTTCCTGGAACAATTGCAGCCTCCACCACAGGTGTGTGTGTGTGTGTGTGTGTGTGTGTGTGTGATCCTTGCGTCTCCACGGACCCAATCAGCCCCAGGGAATAGGCCAGAACCCTACACCCACATCCCAAAACTCAAAACCGCGCAGCGCGATCCTCTTACTATCTATCTTGCATGAGGCACCAGTGAACCTTTGTTCCTACACTCCTTGCCACCCACCCAATCTCTGCAAACATCCCAGACACCTACTAACTGTACTATCTAGTCACCCAAGAACTCACATTTGCAACCTACAATAGTCATAATGGTAAAGCAACGCAAAATTCCATCAAGCTCAGTGAGTGAAGTCCATAGTCCAGATGAGCCAAGCAATACCAATGTATAACCTCTCAGATAAGGAATTTCGGAAAGAATTGTTAAGGAAACATAAGGAACTCAAAGAAGCAATGCAATGCAAAATCAATAAAATACAAGAGGACATGAAAGAAGAAGTGAGGGAAATGCCAATGGAAATGACAGATATTAAAAATGAGGTAAATGAAATGAAAAAACACAGTGGAAAGCCACCATAGCAGAATAATAGCTACTGAAGAAAGAATTAGTAATCTCAAAGAAGAGTTCCAAAAAATTCTTTACACAACACCAGAAGATGGACAAAAGACTCACAACTACTGAAAAGACAACAAGAGATAATCGGGATGAAGCCAGAAGAAACAACATATGGATCATTGGGTTCCCAGAAGGGCAAGAAGAAAACCCTGATGAAGAAGAAACTGTCAAAGCCATAATTGCTGAGAAGTTCCCGGAACTAAAAACACTTGCCTCAAGATCCAGGAGGCCCGTAGGTTACCAGCTAAAAGAAACCCCAACAAGAATACTCCAAGACACATCTTAATTAAATTGACAAAAACTATAGATAGAGATAGAATACTGAAAGCAGCAAGATCAAAGAAGGAAATCACATACAAAGGAACATTCCTAAGATTTACAGCAGACTTCTCTGATGAAACACTCTGAGCCCGAAAACAATGGTGGGATATTGTGAAAAGGCTCAATGAACTGCAGGCCTCACCAAGAATTCTGTACCCGGCCAGACTCACATTCAAATATGAAGGAAAGATACACAACTTCATGGATAAGCAACAATTCAGGAACTTCATGGACTCAAAACCAACTTTAAAAGGACTGATGGGTCCTACTGTAATACGACCAAACCCAAAAGTACAACAAGCACAAACAGAAAGATGGCACAAAATTGATGACAATAATCTCTCTCAATGTCAATGGTCTAAATGCACCAATTAAGAGACACAGAGTGACAAAATGGATTAAAAAAATTGGACCCAACATTCTGCTGCCTGCAAGAAACACATCTGAATAATCAGAAATTAGGTGAATTCTAATTAAGGTAAGTATTTTTGCATAGAATTTAATCCCACTTTATTCAGCAACCTTTTACTTTTAATTAGGCTCATTCTCTTAAAAAATCTTCAACTCTTGATCTCTGATCCATTAGGTCTGTAGTCTTACTGTGAAAAACTCCTCTGTTTATTAGATTGTGGAGTTCCTCCACCAACTTTTGGAGGAAGGTCAGAAATACCCTATCATAAATATATTTCTTAAAAAATACAAGAACTGGTGTCATTTGATAAGTGGCAAACACATTATACAGAGGGCTGATGGGAAGGCAAATATTCTTACAGTGCGGATGGTGGATCCGTGTCCCACTCTGAATCATATGGAACACAAATTTTTCAGGCCTCTTGAGAAAGGGTCCCACATCTATGTGGTAAGAGTCCTTCAAGGGGGCAGAGTGATAGTGTAACGATTAGGGCTTTTGCCTTGCTCATGGCCCGCCCAGG
Organism: Cryptotis parvus; assembly: GCA_021461705.1. NCBI lineage: Eukaryota > Metazoa > Chordata > Mammalia > Eulipotyphla > Soricidae > Cryptotis > Cryptotis parvus. Next base: position 35,287 of record JAJIBD010026227.1, read on the forward strand.
TTTGATCACCAGCATCTCATATGGTTCCCGAAGCACTGCCAGGAATAATTCCTGAGTGCAAAGCCAGGAATAACCCCCGAGCATCTCTGGGCATGACCCCAAAAGCCCTCCCTCCAAAAAAAAAGTCCTTCAGGGATAGGGAGATGGTACAGTGGTAGGATGCTTGCCAGTTTGATCTCTGGCATCCCATGTGATTTCCTGAGCCCCATCAATGTGATCACTGAGCACAGAGCCAGGAATAAGCCCTAATCATTGCCAGGTGTGGCCCAAATATCAACCAACCAAACGAACAAAAAGTCCTTCAGATGATACTTGCATGTCAAGCAGTAATACTTTGTTAGGAAAAGATATCCAAATAAGTAATCATTTGTTATCACTTATAACTTATCACTTTTCTTCCCGTTGTTCATCGATTTGCTCGAGTGGGCACCAATAACGTCTCCATTTGTCCCTGTCATGTGCAAGTGTAGCTCAATGGCGCCTGCTCACTTCAGGAAAATGAAGAGCCTCAAACCATTCATTCAGGTTTTTGACGAAGAAGTCTGACCATCTCGTAGGTGGGCGGCCAAGCCTTCTTTTTGTCATCCCTGGAATCCAGTTGGCAACAGCTCTAGTACAGCATTAGTCCCTAAATCGCATTACGAGTCCTGCCCATCTGATTTTCATCATCTTGGAAATGAGACAACATCCTTGATTCTCAATCGTCGGTGGAGGTCGGAACACCAGATTCCTTCTCTCACTTGAATGACGCATGATACTGCAAGCATGACTCTTTCAATTCCTCTTTGGGACACCTGAATAGCTTTCTCATACTGTTTTCATAAGGCCCAATTCTCTGAAGTGTATGTTAGTGCAGGAAGAATGGTGGAGTCAAAAAGTTGTGCCCAGAGCCAGAGGTTCTTTGTCTTCTTTACTTCTTCCTTTATGCTCTTGAAGGCATTTATGCTGCTCTCTTCCTACGTAGTTCAGGTGCTAGGTGGTTCATCATATTGAGTTCTCAATGTAGGTACACATAACTGCTACATTCGGAGAGTTCATTCCACTGAGAGCAAATGGAGCATTAGGAACTAGCTCATTTCTCATGAACATGATCTTGTTGAAGTTAAGTATTAAGAAATCATTTGCTAAATGTTAAGAAATGAAACAAGATGCAAATAAGGACAGCTCTGGGGCAGACCTGTTGGGGCTTCCTGCAGTCATTCTTTGGACCTGGTAGTCCCACAGAGTCCAAGTGGGGAGAAGGCTGGGAAGACAGGATCATTGGTGTTTGGTCAAATAATTTCTAATGTGTCACAGAAGAATTTGGAGAAACAATTTTACTTTCCAAAGTTTACAAAAAGCTAATATGAGTCAATGTTTAATTATAAATGGACTGAATTCATTATATTGCCAAAACACTGATTGAAACTTCTGATAAATGAGATGTTTATATGACATTTTTTTGGCCAACTGAACTCTTAAAGAAAGTGAATTTCTGAAAACAATTCAGTCTAGTAAAAAGCATTTAAGCACGATTTGTCCTTACAAACCAGGAGACAGAAGACAGTGGTCAACACCTCATCTTATTTCCTGCCTGTCTGACCTGCTATCTAATTCCCCAGGACATCCCAACTCTCTTGTGGCAGATCTACTGCCATAGGGCTTCAGTGACCAGGATTATTTGTATTTTGTAGTTTGTAGTTTGTTTCAGCTTTTTGGGAATCACTGTGCTTGTCCCTCCCTGCTAAGGACTCAAGTCCTACCTATCACTTAACATCAGATTACCACGTGTGTTTTATCCTTAGGTGTAGTCTTTCATAATGCTTTCTAACAGCTTAAGACATGAAGGAATACTTGTTGAGAAACTTAGTGCTGTCCCCAATATCTTAAATGAGACATTTTAACTTAAAAAAAGATGATGGTTGTGTATATGACAAAAGAGTTTTTCATGTGCAAGCTATATGCTAGTGACTGACAGATTTTTTCTAGATAGGACTTTATTTTGATTCTGATGTTCATCAATAATATTCATCAACTCTTGTATTTGTCCCATTGCTCCTTAACATGAAAATATAGGTTTATTCATGAAAACCCAGAAATTACCTGCACCATTATCCAGAAGTTCCAAAGTTGTGTTTCCAAATTCTGATTCAATGATAGCTGTCACACTGGCTCCAAGAATGGGGGCAAGTCCTTGTAGAACTTGTGCATACACAACCACCGGATTGGGGAATATGGTTGTGTCGCTATTCATTTTAGCACTCACTGTGACTGGAGGCACAGAAGGATTTGCTGCCCGAGAATTTACTGTAATAGTAAGTATTTCGTTGTTTGTTTTGGCTTGAAGACTGTAATTCCAAATGCCAGCCTAAAAATTAAATGGGAATATGATAGTCATCCAAGATCAAACTCTTTTATTTTTTTTAATTTTTTTTATTTTTACAATTACAAAGATATACAATTAAAAAGTTCATATTTGGGTTTTGGTCATACAGTGTAGCAGCACCCATCCCGCCACCAGTGCCCATCTCCCACCACCAACGTCCCCCGTTCCCTCCCCCTCCCCAGCCCTCCTCCATGGCAGGTTCTTTATTTCTTTCCATTTCTCTATCTTTCTCTTTTCCTTCCTCTCCAGACTATGGATTACAGAACATACATTAAAGGGTTGTCATGTGTATCCTTTTGCCTCTATTTAATGCTCAGTTCTAGGTTGGCATTAGTACCCTCACAATTGTTAGCACACTGTTCCATTTTCTGTCAAACTCTTTTATGTATTTCTATTTTCTAGTTCCTGAACGTCTTACAAGTGTGCTGCATAATAAACAGGAGGTTGAGTGTTTTAAGGGTTGGAGGGTAAAATAGGATGAGAGATGAAACCTTTTGGACATGGCATCTGTTGTAATGTATATTCAACTTTATGGAACCTTAGGAAGAATAAGGTTTTAAATTTTTTTTTTCGTAACTAAAAGGCTCGGCCAGCACCTGGTCGTGTCCTACATAGCTCCTAGGGCCCACACAGCATGCAGGCGGCTGCGCCTGCTGGGGCTCGGAGTAAGGACTGGGGGGCCTCCACCCAGTCCCCAGCCTCCGGGCTCAATGAATGTGTGACCCTAAGCTCCAGCCACCACAGCCAACCGCCACAAGACAGAGACTCCAGATCCATAGCTGCGCAGGTGCATGGCCACTCCGCAGCCGTGCTTTAATCTTAGACTCAATATATTTTAGCACCAGGTTCTTTCAGGATCTTTCTCATTTGTACACTTCAACAATCAATCTATTTGCATCAAACTGGAGAGGTTATTGGGAATGAAGAATTAGGATGTCACACTAGAAATCACTATTAAATAATCAGATAGAGACATCATACATTATTAGTATCCATAGGACAAGCCATAAAGTGTAATAGAAGAGAGATTGAGAAATACTGGGACATAGACAAAGAGATAGAGAAGTTAAAACACCTGCTCTAGGGGCAGGCAGGGTTTGGGTGGGCGTGTTTGGGAATTGGGTGGTGGGAATTGGCACTGGTGGAGGAACGGGTTCTGTAACACTGTATTATAGAGACCCAATTATGAACCCTTGTAACTATATCTCACATGGTATAATAAAAATTAAAAAAAATGAAAGAGACAGAGAGAGAGACCGAGAGAGAGAAAGATAGAGAGAGAAAGGGAGGAAGATAAAAATGCCTACTATAGAGCTGGGAGATAGAGAATGTGGGGACACTGGTGGTGGGAATGGGGCACTGGTAAAGGAATGGGTGCTGGAACAATGTATGACTGAGACCCAATTATGAACATCTTTGTAGTTGTATATCTCACTGTGGTATAATAAAAAATTTTAAAAAATCTTTTTCGTGATTGGCCTCAAATTCCACAGATTATATTATAATGCTTATGAAACAATTCTGGGTGCTGTTGAGATAGTACAGGGATTAAGGCATTTGCCAACGTGGATGCAATCCCTTACACCACATGGACTGACTACAGGGCCAGTAGCAGTCCTGAATACAACCAGATGTGGCCCAAAATGGCCTACTTCTCAAAATATGCACCTAAAAATAATCATGTTGTATAATCTCTTATCATGGTTTCAGTTATTCTAAATTGCCTTTGAATATTATCTTTTTCTTTTAGTGCATTATTTCTTTCTTCTTTTCCTGCCACCACAATTTTTAGAACCATGTATATAAAGAAAATACTTTCTATTTTTTCATCTTAATTCTTTGGCTATAGTATAAGTACTGACACATTTATTTGTATTACAAGATTTTTCAGTTTTGAAACAAATTTTCAAGAAATTGTAAAGTCGGTTTGCTTACCTTGCAATTCCTGGAATAGTGAGGTAGGCCATTTTGGTATCCCTGTCTTCTTTGAAACCTTCCATCTTTGTTCCTTCGGGATCCCAGAGAGAAATTGAGGGAAGCTGTTTTCTCCAGGTGACAAGAAAGAATGTGTCCTTCCCCACAGTCGTATCAATGATTACGGTGTCATTTAACCAGGCATTTGCATTGAGCTTTTTCCCTGTACTTTCAAGCTGTTTAAATAAAATTTTCAGTAAGTGACTAGAGATAAGATTGTTTTCATTCATTTTCAGTTTTTAAAATGTATTTTTTAATTTTTTGAACTTACCACAAGCATTGGTATTCTACCATAGGCTTACTATTTCTCTCATAGCTGATTATTCTATGACAGTTGTTAGTCAGAAAGGACAGAAACAGGGAATCTGAGGAGGGGGCAGGGCATTATTAAGTGCCTTGAGCAGGGCCACAGTCTTCTTTATAATTGAGGGTTTCACCACTTTTTTATCCACTGCTGTGGCAAATAGACATTTCAGATATGAATTAGCTGGAACGTATGCATGTGTATGTGCCTGTGTATGCCGTCATTGGTTATTTATTTTTATGATGCTCAATACTCATGTTGGTGGCAGAGTATTTAAATAGAAATAAAATAAGGTAAAGGGCAGGGCTGCTCAGGAGTAGCTAAAGCTGCTCAACACTACCAGAAACTGAGATGAGCATGTATAGACATTTTATTGATTTGAATTCTTGGAATAATTTTTTTTCACATGGTAGAGAGAGTAACTCTGGGCAGTCAGCCTATCTATCCATCAATTCTGGAAACCAGAAATGAAAGCTTTTCTTTGAGGGAGTCATAGAGTTTCAAGTCTGTAGATAGTCCTTAGTCACGGAGAGCCAGCTATGCTCATTACCTCAGAATGCGCCTTCCACTCTTATGTCATTTAAATGATGGAAAGCCCCACTTCTCTGCAATTCAGTCCAAAACCACAAATACCTTTACCTAAGAGGTAAAGGTATTGTATGTAAAGGTATTGCATGTCTTATGAATTCTCATGAACTCAGATTATTTTAACATATATCTACCCAGTTACAATCTTCTTCCAAGATCTACCCAACATTTACATGAATCCATATTTTTCTTTCCAAAACTTTTTTCTATTATTTAAAAGCCTTTTTAGTATTTCAAATGGAGAATAAAACTATCTTCCTACCTGCTCCTTTCATATGGTTCAAAAAAGTTTATTCTTAAAACATAAGGAATATCCTTCAGGCAAATATATCCTTTCTAGAGAAAGAGAGAAAAGAGATGGAGAACCTGCCACGGAGGCAGGCTAGAGGAGGGGGAGGGAATCGGGTACACTGGTGAAGGGAATGGGCACTGGTGAAGGGATGGGTGCTGGAACACTGTATGGCTGAAACCCAAACATGAACATTTTTGTAATTGTTAACAAATAAAATTAAATTAAAAATATATATCCTTTCTAGTTGATTTATTAATTCTAATCTTATAACATTTCTTTTTAAATACTTAATTTCAATATTCTACCATATATTCAAAAGAGTTAAACAGAAAACAAATTAATCCTTAAAATCGTTAGTCGAGGGGCTGAAGTGATAGTGCAGTGAGAAGGGCACTTGGCTCGCACACAGCTCATTCAGATTTGATCCCCAGCACCACTATTATCTACAGAGCCTGCTAGAGGGATGATCCCTGAGGTAAGCCATAAACACTGCTGGGTTTTTTTTTATTTATTGATTGATGCAAAGGAATGTCATTTACACCTGAACTCTGGTCAAAATGTAAAACTATTATAAACACAAACTTTAAAAATGTGTTTTAAATATTGAGTTAAAAACCTATCATTAGATAATAGTTAGAAAGCCATTATGATAAGAATTCCAAAATATTTAAAATTTAATGAGAATAGGTATTTTTTACCTGCTATTGACTAGCAGTTATAACCATCAGCTATTAAAGAGCATACAGTAAATCCCATAAATTGTTAATCTTTACGTTCTTTTTATTCAGAGAGTGGTATAATTTTCTTTGTCAATCAGATTCAAGCCCTCAGAAATGAAGTTTGTTCTCTTTCAGTTTATTTTCCACCAACTTCAAAGATAGGTTTCAGAACCCATCTTAATCTGTTTGTAGCATATATCAGATCTCAAAACCAATCTGCACCTTTAACTTAACCTGTGTCCTGTTTCTGTGCTCTTGTTTGTTGGAAAGTAGAGGAAAATAGGTCTGTTTAGGTGATTATAGATTCTTTTAATGTAGGTGGTGACTTGTAGGTAGAGTTAGAAGTCAGAATTCATAACATAAAGTGACATGATATAGAAGGTATAAATTAATATAAATAAATAGGGAATTTATAAAAATATTTTAATGAAACAGAATACAGTCATTTACCTAGGACATGAATAAAAAAGAATCTAGAAAAAGATTCTGGGTTATGCAGCTTTTTAATCTAAAAGAAAAAAATCTATTATTAAATGATTTTAAAACATAGGTACAAAAGTTGAGTAAAGAGAAGAGAAAGAATGAAGTGAAAAGTTTGTGGAAAAATTACTAAAAGTAAGGGGAAACATAGGCACAAATCCCTCTATATCCATATTTATTGATAAAGATTCTTTTAGTTAGTAAATTTGCTTCTCTGATACACTTACTCAATTTTCAAACCTGCTCTTGTGTTTATTTGCTTGAATATGTTTCACAGAGTGAAACCTGGTAAAATCTTGGAAGTATGACATATATTTTATACATTGATAAAAAACAGGGTTATATTTTTGGACAAAGACCATTTTTTGTTGGAAAAATTAATGTGCTATTCCTTTACCAAACCCTATGGGAAAGGATAAGGAAATTATACACCTGCTATTTCGTCATTGAATTCTGTGCTTTTAGGAGATATATACACAGAATCTGTATATAATTTTAAACTGAAGATTTAAGTAAAATTTTACTTTGTCAAAAATATATAGCTTGCAACATAAAACAATCAAACTATTTTTCTTGATTAAGGCTATGACCAATGTAACAAGGAATAAGAACTCTGACCTGAAGAGACTTTTCAGAGAGAGCATTTCCTGATGTAAGGGCTGAGAAAGCTTCAATGAGGCCATTGTTCTCAGATATGTCTGTAGCAAAAAATATGCTTTCCTCCTGTAATATAAATACAAATTAAAATGCTTTCTAAAAGATTTGTAACTAGAAATGACACGAATGGCATTTTATTGATTGATAACATAGCAGAAAAAACACCAATGCTTGTTTCAATATATGTTATTAAAACCCAATATGAAAGGGGAAAGATTGATTTGAAACACTAATTCAGAATTTCATAGCTAGGAAGTGTAAGTTGCTTTTGTTCTTCACTTATAGAAATCGTAGCTGTTAGAAATAAGCAAATAATTGTAGAATACAAGTGAAAATTCTGTAATTCAATGCATTATGGCTCATAGATTTCACAAAGTACTTTGTTGCTATTATATACTTCTAATTAAGATACAGGTCTAAAATGGTTGGCTTTCGGATATTTTAGCTAGTGCAGATCAGTATCAGAAAAGGTTACGGAGATGCTAAATTAAGGAAGGTATGCTGGCAATAAGGATAGAACAATGGTAATTATGAAGACAAATAAAAAAGATCTACTAATTATTGGAGCCAGAGTGATAGTACAGAGGGTAGGGAGCTTGCCTTGCACATGGTCAACCTGGGTTTCATCCCTGATTATGGTCCCTGAGCACTGCTAGGAGTGATCATTGATTGCAGAGCCAGAAGTAACACTGAGTATCACTGCATATATCCCCAAATTTACCCGAAGTCCCCATCCAGCCTAATAATCGTTAAAAGGTGGGGTGGCTCAAGATGTTTGGGGAAAAAATAAATGAATGGCCATAAAAAATCACCTTGAAATGATGGAAGTATGTACAGCGAAGTATTAAAAACCATCCATATATTTGATAAATTAGAAATTAACTTAATGCACTCATACTCAGATTTCTACTATGTTTGGAAATATATGGATATATATTTCAGTTAAAAACTGAAAATATGTTTATTTCATCACAAAGCTAAGTAAGAATTGTCATGTAATTAAACTAGAAACTGTTGCTTTGAACTATTCACCCTGTTCAACTAATCCATTTCCCTGCCATGCCCGGCAGCACATGCCTTGATCTGACGATTTCTCATGATGCTTCATTATCATCCACTATATTTTCCCTTATGCCTGATTTGTCTTTTATTGCATTTTTCCCTGGAAAAGGCAACACCTTGTTTATGACTGAACTTCATCTTTGGTGTCTTCTTTCCTGACTATACAGCCTGGGAGGATGGTCTTCCTAGGCCAACACATTATTTTATGTAGCTATGGCTTTATGGGATCAAATAGATTTAGGAGAATTTAGGGGAAAACACATAAAGGGCTATGACATATTATGTGATAAATAGTTTTAGTTATCTGTTCAGTCAGCATTTGAAAGCACCTCGAGAACAGAAAATGGTTCTGCTTTATCTGTGATCTTCAGCTTCCGGCAACATCTGTAGAGAAGTAACTTTAAAGAAACAACGGAGTACACTGCTCCTATGCTTACATACTACTATTCAGAGCCTAAAATATATAGGTCATATATTACCTGTTAGAGTGGCCATGTTTTGAACATTTTTGTCAGCATTTGGTCCCAAAGCAATTAAATGAAGGATGGCCCCACTTTGTACCATTTCTTCAACACAGTCTATAGGAGTGTCATTCTCCGAAGCAGTCAGCAGTATTATTTCAGATCCACTTACTTGGGGATATAATGATTTAATTTCCTGAAAACATAATCAGGGTTAATTATTTACTGTTCCTAGATAAAATCAATTTGTACAAGAAAAATGTACACAGCCATTGAGTTAGTCTATTTTGACCACTCTGTAGGAAGTATGTGAAGAAATAAATTAAATTTTTTAATTTAATTGAGAATTCAGTGAGAGACATATAGAGAGATGAATAGCAAAGACAACTAATTTATTCTTTAGTTCAGGAGAAACAGTGGTATAAAGTTACTCTTTACTGAAAAATTTCCAGGTTTTATCCTTCACAAAATTTCATTTGAGGGCCGGAGCGATAGCCCAGTGAGTAGGGCGTTTGCTTTGCATGCAGCCGGCCTGTGCCAGCCCGGGTTTGAGCCCCGGCATCCCATATGGTCCCCCAAGCACCGCCAGGAGTAATTCCTGAGTGCAGAGCCAGGAGTAACCCCTGAGCATTGCCGGGTGTGACCCAAAAAGCAAAAAATTAAAAAAAAATTTCATTTGAGAACCATTCCCAACCTGTTGCAAGATCTCTGCTCTGTGATCACATTCCTAAAATTTATTTTATTTGGGGAGTTGTTTTCTTAAAGCATAAGTATTTGTGTCTGATACATAAAGCACTTGAGTATCTTTCTATTATGCTTACATTATAAACAGCAATATTTTTAAAGTTTTGAGATATCTAATCATTTATCTGCAAAACATTTCATATATTTATAAATTTCACAGAACACTATCATTTCTTGGACGAATCTAGTTCTTTTCCACCCCTTTCCCAAAAGAATATTGCATGTCATTTTTGCCTGAACCACTGACTTATCATCCGTGAAATCTTAGCTAGAATGTTACCCTTCAGTGGTCTTTCTGTCTCAGGAGTATGTTACCCTCCAGTGGTCTTTTAGTCTCAGAAATAAGTTACCCTCCAGTGGTCTTTTTCTCTCAAACATGCTATGCCCTCTCCTTCCCTTATAACTCTGCTACATAACCCTGTTGTTTCCTTCACAAAATAGTGCACACATTACACATTTATTATTTTTATGCACGTGGTATTTCCAGTGAAATTCTCCAGTATTGTAAACCAACATTCTTTAACTATCCATCCGTGGACCAGTGCTGATCCACAGATAGAGGAAGCCTAAAAACCAATGGTTTACACCATTGGTTTGGAATTCTTTAAAAAAATTCAAGTGTTTGTATCCCTGCAAAAGTAATTACTCCTATGCTTGTTAGAATTAGGAGTCACATTAAAATTAAGAATCAAGTATGTGAAACAACAGTTGACATTCAAATGTTTAATAAAATATAAAAATTAAAATGAATTTGCTGTAGTGATTTTTTACCTGTAAAGCCATTCTGATTCCTGAGCAAATGTTAGTTCCTCCAGATGCAGATGGAGGTAACTTTGTCGATAGTGTTTCTCTGTCTGCTTGACTTGTTATTTGAATTATTTTGCTATTGATTGAAGCAATAGAATCAAAAACAATTATTCCCACCCAGGATCTATTTTCAACAGTTTGTAGCAGGAAATGTTTTGCTGCTTGGTTCATTCAATCAGACGATCAAACTTCTGAATTATAAAGAACAAGAAAAATCACTAAATTTTAAACTGGAAAATTAACATATTATATAAAATGAAAACAGCATTTGTTGTTTAGAATTTCCTGTCATGAGTAGTTAATATCATGGCATTTTTAGCTAAAGTTAAAAATAATGTTTTTATGAAATGCACATAGTAAAAATTTAACTAGAACTGACTTTTTGGGAAAACAATATGGACATTCCTCCAAAAACACACAGCAGAAACACCATCTACACATCTATGTTTATAGAAACACTATTTAAAATAGCCAGAATCTGTACTCAATCAGAGTGCCCAAAAACAGACAACTGCATAAAGGAACTATGGTACATCTATACAATGGGATACTATGCAGCTGTTAGGAAAAATGAAGTAGCGAAATTTGTCTGAAAATGGATGGACAAGGAGAGCATCATACTGAGTGAAATTAGCCAGTGGGAAAAGGACAGATATAGAATGACTGCATTTATTTGCCTGATATAAAAAAATAGTATAATACCAATATCGAAGACCAGAAAAAACATGGATCAGGAGGTCTTGTCAGTGGGTGGAATCTACTGCAAGTGTGTGGGAGTCATAGGTTAGGTAAGACAGAGAAAGGAACAGTGTACTAATAATTGTTGGAAATGATAATACCAGCCTATACCTAAGCATTGAATGTAGTCAAAGTTATATACACGATAACCTCTAAATGTATTATTTGCAATCATAGTATTTTCACAGGCAAAATTCCTGCCTTAGAGGTAGGCTGTGGGAGGAAGGAGGGAATCAGGGGACAATTGTGGTGAAACGTGAGCACTGGTAGGGTATCGGTGCTGCAACACTGTATGATTGAAGCCCGACACGAACATCTTTGTAATTGTATATAATTGTATAATTGGAAAACCAGTAGGACAGTTCTACTGTTCAAGAAGGGAGACATCCATGACATTGGCAACTATCGCCCCATCGGCCTGTTGTCTGTCATCTACAAGCTGTTCACTCGAGTCATCCTGAACAGGATTGGCAGAACATCAGATGAAGGGCAACTATGCGAGCAAGCTGGCTTCCGAAAAGGATTCGGCACAATCGACCATATCCACATGGTAACCAAGCTCATTGAGGTTTGTAGGGAGTTCAAGATGCCGCTCTATCTCACGTTCATTGATTTAAAGAAAGCCTTTGATTCTGTGGAGACTGAAGCGGTCATGGAAGCCCTAGCCAAACAGGGCATTCAAACCCAATACATCAAGATTATTCGTGAGCTGTATTACGGATTCACCACCAGGATCTCACCATTCTACAAGGAAGTGATCATTGATGTCAAAAGAGGTGTTCGGCTGGGTGATACCATTTCACGAAAAACTCTTCAGTGCCACCCTTGAGAGCATCATGTGACAATTAGAATGGGAAGGAATGAGAGTGAAGATAGATGGTCGGCAACTACATCACTTCCGGCTTCACTGATGACATTGTTCTAATAACACCAAACATTAGCCAAGCGGCACAAATGCTGGCTGACTTTGGACCGAGATGTGGAAAGATAGGTCTACAGCTGAATCTCAGCAAAACTATGTTCATGAAAAATGAACTAGTTCCAGAGGCCCCATTCACTCTCAACGGAACAAACATCTCTGAATACAGCAGTTAGGTGTACCTAGGTCAAGAAGTTAACATGATGAACGACCTAAAACCTGAGCTGCGCAGGAGGAAGAAAGCAGCATGGAATGCCTTCAAAAGCATTGAAGAGATAGTGAAAAAGACAAAGAACCTCTGGTTCCGGGCACATCTCTTCAATTCCACTGTTCTCCCTGCATTAACATATGCCTCAGAGACCTGGGCCCTACGAAAGCAGGATGAGAAAGCTATTCGGGTCTCCCAAAGAGGAATCAAATGAGCTATGCTTGGAATATCACGCCTCACTCAAGTGAAAGAAGGAATCCAGAGCTCCGACCTCTGTCACTGTTCCAGAGTCAGGGACGCTGTCTCGTTTGCCAATGCATCAAAAATCAGATGGGCTGAACATGTAATGCGATTTGGAAATGACCGCTGGACTAGAGCCGTTACCAACTGGATCCCACGGGATGTCAAAAGATCATGTGGCTGCCCACCTACAAGATGGTCAGACTTCTTCGTCCAAGCGGTTTCAGTCTCTTTGTCCTCCTGAAGCAACCAGATGTCATTGGGCTACACTGGCACGTGATAGGGTCAAATGGAAATATTACTGGCACCCACTCAAGCAAATCGATGAATAACAGGATGTCAAGTGATCAAGTGATCTCACAGTGATATAATAAAAATAATTTTAAAAAATTCACTATAATTAATCCTTCATTCTTAAACTAGAAATGATGGGGGAATCAAAGCTTAATTATCTTTGGGATACTATTTCAGTTATGTCTAGATTAAACCAATCACAAATTGAAAATAGAGGATAATAGGTTAACATGACTTAAATAGTAACATTTTTCTTTCCATTGGGAAATAGGCTCCCACTAATATAAAACAACCCAGTAGCAGATGTTCGAGATCCCATTTGCTATCTTTTCCATTTTCTCTTCTACTTCTAACCTCACACTACCAAGGTTCAGACAATGAAATAATTGAACATTTTTGGGGAGTGACTTGTGGGTATTCCACTAAGACTCACATCGTTCCTAGGTAATTGTCCTTTTCTAAACCTCCGCATTTGTTTTTCTCCATCTATTAAGACCAATAACCTTGGTACCTCTTCTGAATAACCTTGGTACCTCTTCTGAACAACATGCCAAATTTATATTCTCTTTAGAATCAAATCACAAGAAGAAATTTCTTCTATGTTAATAGACAATAACCTTGTTTTATTGTTTAACTGCCTCTGCCTGCACAGATTCCAGGGAAAGGATACTGCACTTCACTTGTTTCACTTGTCTTCCCGTTGTTCATCAATTTGCTCGAGCAGGCACCAGTAACATCTCCAACATCCTGTCACATGCTAGTGTAGCCCAAGTCATCTGCTCACTCCATAAATATAAAGAGCCTCAAATCATTCCATCAGGTCATGGGAATGAGGTCTATAATTGTTATTGGTATTTGGCATATCAAATACAGCATGAGTATTTTGCCAGGTTCTGCTGTGTGGGTGGGATACTCTTGTAGTCGCCTCTCACTTATATTTATTGATAAAACATGCAGCTGCATGTTGACTGCGCAAGCCAGGCTTGTAATTCGTTCTTCTGCTGGGTGGAGCTCTGACGAGCAGGGGAGTCCAGATGTGGAAAATGGCAGCCCTCATGGTGTGGGGGTTCCTCTGGTTTCTTGCGAGGCTCTGCTGCACTTATCTTCTCCCAATAAGAAACCTCATCTTTCCCCAGTGGCACTTCCCAGAATCCTCTCCTATTGTTGCCTAGTTCTTTTGGGATCCCTATGTAATTGCAGATAGTCTCATACAGTGGTATCATTTTCTGCCTTTTCCTGTACTGTCTCTCCTTTATCACAGACATTGTACTGACCTTCAGGATGCTTCATTATGCCTTATGTGCCTAATTGTGCCTCATTATGTGCCTAATTATGCCTCGTTGTGCCTAATGCATCCTGGATGCATTATTATATTACACATGCTCACTCGTGTTGTACTCACTTCAATAATTATTTCTAGAGTCCCTGTATATCAAAAGATCTGTTCTAGACAACAGGGATAAAAGGATGAATAAGATAATCTTTCAAGTTTGATTCTAAGTTCTAAATTAGGAGTCACCAGTTTAGTAGGAGAGAAATGTATGAGTTTACTATAATATATTGTTATGGTGATTTGCATAGGTAGTTTTGGGAGACCAGAAAAGGACCTTTTCTTACTGCAGTGTGGAAGACAAACTCATGCCCTGGATGAATTGATGCCTGCACTAAACTCTGAAGAATGTATAGGGAGTCAATCAGGTGAGGGTAAAAGGAGAGTGTTTTTCCCTCTAATTGTGAACTCTTCTGGATTAAGGGTCTCTATATCAAGAGTCTAGCACAATGCATACTTTATACTGAATGTGGGTAGAATATAGCCATATTTTCTTTATGTTTTTGTTTGTGGACCACAGCCAATGTGTTCGAAGCTTACTTTTGGCTCTTGCTTGGGGGTCACTTCCTGTGGCTCCAGAAACCAAACCCAGACCTTCAGTATGCAAAGCATGTGCTCAGCTCATTGAGCTATCTCTCCATAACTGGTATTGTTTTTGTATGTTTCTCTGAGAACAGAGAAGACATTAAATTCTAAAAATAAAGCCATGTAAAAAATTTGTTGCAGTACATTGCTGCCCAGCCCAGAGCCTCTGCATCTGACCTGGAGTTGTCTCCTGCAGGTCACTTTGTATATAAGAGGAGGACAGTTTGAATGTGGCAGTTCATCTGACCATATATTCTATTCTGGCTGGTATAAATATTTTCTCATGCTGCTACAATCATCGTGGGATTAGCTAGATCTTACTGATATATTTGCCTGGCCACATTGGATCTCTAAGTAATTAGACCGAGAGAGAAATGCTGTTTGCCTCCAAGCAAGCACATGTGGCTCTCTGATAACTCAAAGGCAGCACAACCCTGAAGTAAAGACAAAACTATTGTGAATGCTTGGAGAAATACTTAACTGGCTATAGAATATTCTTTAGTACAGATGCATGCCTTTGTATTCTGAGATACAATTCATCTCAGAGGCCCCTTCTCCACTGCAGGGGGCAGTTCCAAGACAGATCTTGGCTTGGCAACATTAACATTTCAAAGGGCCTAGATGAGGTCCTGGGAGAAAATACCTGGGGGGGAATTTCACCATACTACTCTCCTTTGGAGTGGGCCTTCTGTGCTGCAGGGATATAAAACCAGCCTGCTTTCTCTCTCTCTCTCTCTCTCTCTCTCTCTCTCTCTCTCTCTCTCTCTCTCTCTGTCTCTCTCTCTCTCTCTCAATCTCTCTCTGTCTCTCTCTGTCTCTCTGTCTCTCTCTCTCTCTCTCTCTCTCTCTCTCTCCTCTTTCTTTCTTCTGTTGGCGCTCCCCTGCTCACCTCTTTGCTGTCTCCTCTCTGCAGGGCCTTAACATGTGGTGGCAGCCATCTTGGCCTACACATGGCTGGGGCCCAGCCGGGACCCTAAAATTGGGTTTTGCATATTGCTGATTTGTATGCCAGAACCTGTGTTAAGTAAAAGCATTTTGAAACTTCTCTGGATTCTCACGACTTTCTCCATACACTCTCCCCAATCCCCTAGGGCAGAAGGGGATCCCTGATCCTGCTCCTGGATTTTGTGCAGGCGCCCAAACGTTTTCCCCCACAAAATTCTCTGGCTGATGATGTCCGCTGACTTTGATGAATCTACAAATCCACCCTCGTCTTATGTTTATCAAATATTTCCAGAAGATAAAGGGGGCAAGTTTAGAAATATTTTCATATTTCAATGTGTAGTTCTCATCTAACACAATCTTACAAGAGTTTCATGTTTCTCTCAATCAATTGCATTTTTCTAGATGGAACAGACCCTCATGGGTGTTGTCTTTTCAACTCTACTGCTGCCTTTTATTTACAATGTTCACTGATGCACTTAAGGTCATGATTGCAGAAATTGATTACTAGCATGAACCTTTGGACAAAGAAGGTGCAGGTTACACTGCAGAGTTGTAAGGCATTGATACTTCTCTCTCTCTGATATGTTCAGCAAAAGTGGGCCCACACACTTACCCCCATGCTTGCAGATTTATCAAGAACTAAGCACACAATTCTTTCACCGACCCGCAGCAGTGAGAACACAGGCAGAGGGGTGGTGACATCATGGGTATCATTTTGTTCATATCCTCAGAAAGGCGGATCACTTCCCATGTGCTTTTGGATTTACACTTTTTATTTTGTGGATTTGGAGCTTCTTTGTTATGGGTTTTTTTCACTACAGAATTCAACGACCTAAAAGTCCAACAAAAAAGAAAATATATTACATACAATGTGTTAAGAACACAACCAATATGAATTTTATTGTTTAATTTATAATCATTTGTTCACAAGTATGAAAATAATTTAAAACATCTTTTGCAAATATGTTGTATAGTAAAATATGGCTAGAATATTAAGACAAATAATCAATAATATGAAATATTAGTTGAGTGCTGATTATGTTAGTAACTGTTAAAAGAAGCCTATTTAATACATGTAATTTTTCAGGTTACTTTTTGCAGATATTTTATAAACACAATAACATAATTTGACTATAAATATTCAATATGTGATCAGCGAATCAGAGATGGTGTAGTTGCCAACCATCTATCTTCACTCCCATTCCTTCCCATACTAATTGTCGCATGACATTCTGCAGGGTGGTGCTGAAGAATTTCAGTGAAATGGTATTACCCTGCCAAATCCATATTTTGACATCAATAATCACTTCCTTGTAAATAGTGAGATCCTGGTGGTGAATCTGTAATACAGCTCACAAAGGATCTTGATGTATTGGGTTCGAATACTCTGTTTGGCTAGGGCTTCAATGACCACATCGGTCTCAACAGAATCAAAGGCTTTCTTTAAATCAATGAACATGAGACAGCAGCATCTTGAACTCCCTACAAACCTCAATGAGCTTGGTTACCATGTGGATATAGTCGATTGTGCTGAATCCTTTACGACAGCCAGCTTGCTCGCATGGTTGTCCTTCATCTCCTGTTCTTCCAATCCTGTTCAGGATGACTCGAGTGAACAGCTTGTAGATGACAGACAACAGGCAGAAGGGGCGATAGTTGCCAATGTCACGGATGTCTCCCTTCCTGAACAGTAGAACTTTCCTGCTGGTTTTCCATTGGGAGGGCACCTTGCATTCAGACAGGTAGTGTAACAGAGTCGAGCCAGTGTATAGATGAGTACTGACCGCAGATTCTTCAGGTGTTTGGGTCTGATTTTGTCTGGGCCAGGTGCTGTTCGCTTCTTTACCAACAAAATGGCATGTGGCATTTCATAAGGGAGAACGTTGGGAACGACATATACATCCTGCAGAATTTGGTATGTAGGCAAGTGGATGTGGCTATCAAAGAGATGGGAGTAGAAGTCATAGATAATCTTCTCCATTGTCTTTCTGGAAGATGTGATAGATCCATCAGGGCGTAGGAGGGCAGTCATCTTGGTCTTATAGTTGGCAAAGGAGAGGAAGGTGTTGGAAATGCTTTTCCCAGCTTCTGCTGCATCAGCCAGTATTTCTGCTCTTCTCACTTTGAGGTCTTTCCCTTATGGCTTCTCTGCACTGCTTATCGTTCTAATAACCCCCAAATGTTAGCCAAGTGGCCCAAATGCTGGCTGACTTTGACTGAGAATGTGGAAAGATAGGTCTACAGCTGAATCTCAACAAAATGAACTGATTCCAGAGGACCCATTCACTCTCAATGGAACAAACATCTCTGAATGCAGCAGTTATGTGTACCTAGGTCGAGAACTCAACATGATGAATGACCTAAAACCTGAGTTGTGCAGGAAGAAGAAGGCAGAAGGAACGCCTTCAAGAGCATTGAAGAAATAGCTAAAAGGACAAAAGAACTCTGGCTAAGGGCACATCTCTTTGACTCCACCGTTCTCCCTGCATTAACATACGCCTCAGAGACCTGGGCCCTATAAAAGTAATATGAGAATGCTATTTGGGTCTCCCAAAGAGGAATTGAAAGAGCTATGCTTGGAATATCATGCCTCTTTCAAGTGAGAGTAGGAATCCAGAGTTCTGACCTCCATCAACTATCTAGAGTAGGGACATTGTCTCGTTTGCCAAGGCATCGAAAATCAGATGGGCTGGACATGTAATGCGATTTGGAGTTGACTGCTGGACTAGAGCTGTTACTGACTAAATCCCATGGGACATCAAAAGATCACGTGGCCACCCACCTACAAGATGGTCAGACTTCTTTGTCAAGTCCCTGAACGAAGGATTTGAGGCTCTTCAAATTCCTGAAGCAAGAAGATGCCATTGGGCTACAGTGGCACACGATAGGTTCAAATGGAAATGTTACTAGTGCCGCTTGAGCAAATTGATGAATAACAGCATGTCAAGTGATCAAATATACAATCTGAATTGACAGTTAGTATACTTACAGAATCTAAAGCTTGCATAAACATTATTGATGTCTTTGCAGTTTGCTTTACATCAGGGAAGAACTGACAACCTTTTTCATATAATTTTGAGGTAGCATTAAATTTGCATGGTCTAAGTATAGTGGTGCTGCCTTGGTGCTTAGAAACTCCATTCTTACCAGTAATATCTTTGGAGCACCTGAGAAATATTGACATTAATCTTTAAATCAATTCAGTTAACCATTGGTATGTAAAAAAAAAGTCTCGTGTTTATATTTACATTATTCCTATATTAAGGTCTATTTCATTTTTATTCTTTAGTAACATGATTACTTATGATAGTGCTTATGTTCATGCTTATGATATACAAAATCACTACCCCTCCACAGCCACCAGATTGCCAAGATCCAACACCAGGTTTAATTTAGATTTATGTGTTAACTCATTATGTTTGAGTTAACTCATTAAATTTGAGTGTTTCTACCAGAAAATTAATTTTCTTCAGGAAACTGCAGCTGAAAATTCAATTTTATTTATTCATTTCGGGGTACTATTAGGGCCAGTGGTTACAATAAATATGCCTGGATTGTAAATATATTCCATATTTCCAATGTTCCAGTTCAAATAAGCAGTTGGAGAATCAATTACTTTGGACAGGAAGATAGCACAGTGGTAAAGACACATGCTAGACCTGGATTCTATTCTTGGGTCCACGTGGCCCCTCAATCTCTTCAGGTAGAGCTCTTGCATTGAACCACAGGGTTAGTGTGCTGAGAAGCACATATATAGTCACTCGTCCTACTGAGTACTACTGGAAGGCCCTCCCTTACCTGCCCCCAAAAGAAGAAATAACTTGATCTTATTCAGTCATTTAGGAGTAAGTCTCCTAGAGTCACATGTACTTCTGTTCCCTCCACTGAGGCATATTAATATTATCTATATTAACAGTCAAGATCAATTTTCTTTAGCAGAGATGAGACATTTTTGAGAAAACATGGTATAAACATATAAAATTAGTTTAGCACGTTCTAAAACAAGTGCTTTCAAGTCATTTAAGTCTTCATTATGATCCTGTCACTATTGTTTGCACACTTTGTGCAGTTTCAAGCCCTTACTGTGCATCAGAAATTGATTAAATTGATGGCTCCTGTATTTGGATTTCTTTTCCTAATTTGGCTCTCTTGGTTTAGAACCAGGAGGACTATTACTAATTATGATGTTAGATAAGTATTTAAAAAATATTTCTTTGTATTTCATTTGCTTTTAAACAAAAAATTACTGGCTTTAAACAATATACTCATGCTAAAAATGAAACGTTTACTATCTAAAAGTTTTCATAAGTAAATTTAGCATCATAAATGGGATTATTTATCAAGAGATATCGTGTAATAATTTGTAATATTTGTTTATCTGTTTTTTTTTTTTATTGAGTCAACTTGCAATTGACCATTAAAAGCTGCTCATGATTGGGTTTCAGTCATACCATGTTCCAACACCTGTCCCTCAATACATGTACATTTCCCAAAACCAGTGTGTCCCAATTCCTACCGTCCAACCCCACAACCTGCTTCTACAGCCGGTTTTGTTGTTGGACGCTGGGTCTCCCATGCATTGCTGAGGAGGCTGGACCCCTAGACCAACTAGGGCAGCAGTTCAGTGGCCTGGGCCTGAGGTTGCACTGCTCCTTGGGACACTGTACTGCTGGAAATATGGAGGCCAGCGGACTCATGCTGGGAACCTTCAGGGCTGTATCTAGAGATGCTTGGGGAATTTATGTAGCTGGGAATTGAACCTAGGTCTGTCTGTCTAATTAGTGTACTCTCCTAGACCCTAAATTTGCAATATTTAGATAAGTTCTTAAAAATGAGATTTATAAATGCAAAGAAATTTCCATTTGGCTTTTAAAGCTGTTGATGTTTTAGTATGCCTAAGTTGCTACTACTTGCTAGTCCTTCTTATTTGTTCTTTTGTAATTCAATTTTGGTCTCTTAACATATAATATTTTCCAAGAGGGAACGTTCCAGCACAAATGAGTTCTGCAAACTATAGTGGGAGAACTACAAAAATATGTCAGCCAGAGTGCCAAATGTTCCTGAATTTATGTGTAATTTAAATGGACTACCAGATACTTCAGGTACCTTTGTAAAGTAAAATTAAAACAGCTTTATGATACAGCCTATGTGCTCTACTTATAGATTAATATAATAATTAGCATTTTAAAGAAATAAAGCTAACAAAAAGTAGCAACCTAAAGTAATTTAAAGCAATTTAAGGAGTCATACCTTGTTGCTTCAATTTTTTTATTTGAAGCGGCGTAGAAAGGCTCATCTTCATTATACTCATCAAACACTCCCCAGCGGAGGTGAGCCCATTCATGGACAAGCAGTCGGCCTGTGAAAAATATTTCAAATATAGGATCAGAATTCAAGTGACAAATATTTTTAAATATTTTCAATAAAATATCGACATTATTGTTTTAAATAACATAAATGGTTTTAAATAAAATATATCATTATATAATATTTTATTATAAATCATGTCATATTTTTTATTCGAAAGGTAAAATCAATGCAATATTTATTTCATATATGATAAAGACATAGAAAGTGGGTTTGGAGAGAAAATCAACTTGGATATTAGAATAATTTTCTACTGTACAAAGCATTCTCCAATGGAAAAAATAAGCAGATATGAAATATATCAGAAACTAAAATTGATCCTTACTTCTAATTTTGTTAAACTTTAAAATCACCGGCTTAAGGCTTCATACTTGAATGGAGTCAGTGTAGTAAGCTAGAATTACATATGGAAGGTGAAAACCCTTTATATAAGTAACTGAAATAGGAATTTCATTTTCCTTTACAATTGTGATGCTCTCTGGTGCAGTCCACCATCCAATTTGCTTTGTTCTCAGCTCATGGCTTGTTGCCCTGGCCCCCCACTCCCACCTGCGTTTACACATGTGTGTGATAGAACCTAAAGGGTACATATTAAGGAAGTTGTGGTAGAATATGAATTATTAAATGATCTGAGGGCAGTAATCATCTCAGTATATATGCATATTAGATCACCATGCTGTATACCTTAAATGTTTAGGATTTTTGTTTACAAAGCAAACTCTTAGAATCCCATTCTTATGTACCTCCTCTTCTCACTTTCTACTTGCCTTGTTCTCAGTTGTAACAGCATTTTAAACTCTGTAATATTACAATATTAAAAGTTGCATAAATCTGGGGACTTTCTTATTAATTTTATTTTCCCCAAATCCTTGTTGTTTCAAGGTCACTGTTTTGCAGGATATGACTTTTTTTTGATGCGCATATGAGTCACATAATGGCAGTTGCAGGCACAGCCGACATGAGCAGCTATAGAATACTGTCAGTTATAGACTATGTCTGAAGTTGATATAGAGGAAAAGAAGAGCTCAGGAGGAGAGAGTGTCTTGTAACTTGACAAGTAGGAGTTGGGAGATAAAAGTGGACATAAATTTGAAATAGAGATTTTTCTGAGTCAGGGCATATTTTAATGAATGGAAATGAAAAGAATAACTATAGAACATCTAAAACCAGAGATGCGGATTGAAATGAGAATTGAGAAGAAATGTTGAGACGTTTGAGGCGTCCTTGAGCTTTGAAATGTGTGTTCTTTATTGTTTTGTTGTTGTTATGGCTTTGTAATATTTTTTTTAGATCTTGGAAGATTATTAAAGGAGTGGAAGAAAACTGGCAGCGGGATTTCAGAAGTTGAATGAAACAAAGATAATAATGGTGAGAGAGTTGGGGTTCTTTTATGCTTAGAATCAAAATGACTGACTTTACCTGACATGCTAAGTAGGAAAAGATGTAAAGCTAGAAAGGTGTAAAGGAACACAGTGATGACAGAAAAATAAACAGGGTTATGTTTAATAAATGGAGGAGGAGAAGCTTGAGATGTGAGGAAGGAACTTTGAAGACCAGTGGAGTACATTTCCCAATAATGTTAGGAACCAGGGCTAATTAAATGTTCAACAGAGACAAGGGATTTAATGAATGCTCATTGAAGGGGCATTGACGGCAAGAGGGAGAGGTGTACCTGGGATTTGTGGACTCAGGAAGGTGACATATGAGTTAAAGCCTTCTTAAACAACAAGTTGCATTTCAAAATAAAAATAATATATTTTAGTTCTTTCGAACTAATGATCTTCTAAGTCAAAGTAGATAAAATTGACATTTTTATAGCTAGAAATGATCATTTATTTGGTAAGTTCATCAGGTCCAAACAAACAAGTTGAATAACAGAAACAGCCACTAGTAGTATCTGAGCATGGTATCCTGTCCAGAAATAAGTATCTTGACACATTTAAGCTGAGCACATGCTGCCTTTCAGGGGAGGCAGCAGATGATGGCTGTCCAGTTATGGCACACTGGGTTACTGCAAGCCAAAATGCCTTCAAATACATTTATCATTTGCTGCCCTATCTTCAAGTTTCCATAAAAACTGCACTGAATGCATGAGTTGCTTAATAGTCATAGTTTTTAAATTCAGAACTCCTCTTTTCATGATTTTATAGGAAATAAGCACAGAGAGGCTAGTCCAAGAACACAAATAGTTATTATAAGATTTAGGATTTAAACATTGTTTAAATGTTCATTAGTCAATCTTATTGACTAAAAATTCCTACCTGGTGGTCCATATTCATTTTGTTTGCTTTCAAGTAGAAAGTCAGGGGTCAAATGAATGAATTCTCCCTTGTTCTCCACATGGCCTGAAGTGTCTGGTGTATGGTTCCTCTCTACCTGGTGATGCAGGTGGTGCAATTATGACAGTGGCCTAAGGATGTGCAAAATGATTTTATAAACATTAGAAATAGAAGTGAGATGATTTTATCAGAAAAATATGAAACAATTCATTTTCAATGAAATGGAGGTACACAGAAAATATAATTTTTAAGAGAATTTCTTTGAATCTTACATGGTCGTAGCTTTCATGCCTTGGCCTCACGTATTGAGGTTTTTCTTTCCAGGTGTCAGGAATTAATATATTTACATTTTTAAAGTACACTTTGTTTTCTGTGGCATTAAACAGGTAAGAAGAAGCTTCTGTCACCATGTCCTGTTATTAAGGGAAAAATATATGAACACGGTCAAATGATCTGAACCAAAGGAACAGGGATTCATGACAGACATTTCCCATTATCAAAGCAGAAAAGTAGAATCTCTGCCTTGGAATTGCTACCCTGCCATTCACGTTTTGCTACACAAAATTATTGCTTGATTTTGCACACTTAATAGTTTTCACTGTTGGTATGAAAAGAGAGTAAATGAGTTTAGGTGCTTCCCTTAAACATGGACAACCCTGGTATCATTCCCACCACCATATATGATACCCTGGCCACTCCCAGGAGTGACCACTAATTAGAGTCTCAAGTAGCCCTAGGGTACTGTTGGATGTGGTCCAACCTCCATTCCTTCTGCCTCCTAAAGCTTTCAAAGGCTTAATCCTTCATCAATTGCTTATGTTTGGTGTTCAGAAAAAATTTTATAATAGGATAAAGATGTAGCATTTAGAGTCATTCCTTTGGTTCTAATACAGGAATTTGTACTTTTGGAGTGATAGAACTTGCCAATTTATGTCATGCTAGAGCTCAATTTTCTCATATCTTTTACTATTTCATTGCTCCTGGGATTGAGCCCAAGATATCACATATACAAGTCAAGTGCTCTACCACTGAGTTATAGTTCAACCCTTATTATTTACGCTTAAGAATAATATAAGAATGGAATGAGTCATTTCCATTTTTGACCTCTGAGTGCAAAACTGAGATTATCAAAAGGGGAATAATGAGAGAATGCAGGGACAAATATAGGGGTGACACAGAGACGTTGGTGGAGGAACTTGGGCAACTTGCGGTGGTGGAGGTGCAGTAACTTTGTTCATCAAAGCCATTCAAGCTAATACTAATGCAACCATTTTACCAAAAAATTAAAGTAAATATTCAAATGTGGAATAAATTATAAAGCACTCTAAATATATGCAATCATATAACTTTTAGGGAACTAGGGACGGGTCATAGAAAGATTTTGTTCACTATGATTTCACCCTCCAAGAGAGACTTGGGGGTCGTGAGGCAAATGAAATAAGTGATAGGAATGGTGAGCTTTTAATAATATTCTAGAAAAAGATAATATCATCTTATGCTATACTCAAAGATGCAATTTTTATGGCTGATAAAAATTGTTTCATCCTAGAAATTAATATCTGTGAGAAACCTAGATAACTGAAACGTTCCACTAGTAATGTATAAGAGCCAACCCAGTGAGTATATGAGGGAGAATG
Source organism: Cryptotis parvus (assembly GCA_021461705.1). Lineage (NCBI taxonomy): Eukaryota > Metazoa > Chordata > Mammalia > Eulipotyphla > Soricidae > Cryptotis > Cryptotis parvus. The sequence continues at coordinate 60,282 of JAJIBD010026227.1, forward strand.
GGTACTGGATGATAACTTCAATCTCTTCTTGTTAGCATTACTTCATCTACAGTATTATTTCTTTCAAGGCAGCTTTTATTCTTCCATTATGTTTCCTGACCAAATAGCCCACATTAGCACATTTATTCAGGTTCTTACATTTTGTTGTCTTGAAAACAGTTCCCTGTGCTGATTTGCTGATTTATATATATATACATATAATATATGAATTATATATATATATATATATATATATATATGAATGATGAGAAAATTGTTTGGGTTCAGAACCCAAAAATCATAGAAGACTGGATAGGAGGTAAAATTCTAAGTTCGGGATCTAATGTAGATGAAACTAACCTCTGCCTTTCTATAAAATACTGTTTGTTTATTTCTTATTTAATGCAGAGTGAATATTTAGATCTTAGGCAAAAGTTAGTTACTGCTCATTTAAATAAATGATTAACTCTCTACCTAAGAAATACAAGTGCATATGGTAGTTTGACTCCAAGCGGTCACGCAGTTCATCAATAAATGCTGGATTTAGAGGTGACTACAAGAGTATGCCACCCGGGCGGCAGAGCCTGGCAAGCTAACTGCGTCCGAATTTGATATGCCAAATACCAGTAACAATTATAGACCTCATTCCCATGACCTGATGAAATGGTTTGAGGCTCTTTATGTTCCTGGAATGAGCAGATGCCCTTGGGCTCTTCTAGCATGAGACAGGACATATGGAGATGTTACTGGTGCCCGCTCGAGCAAATCGATGATGAACGGGAAGACAGTGATACAGTGATGGTAGTTTGAAATGCATATACAGATTGGAATGATTATACTACAGTTGTTAGTATGTTACACTACAGTTGTATAAGAAGTACAATGTATATTCTGGCCATTTATGTTTACTTTATAACTTTTATAGTTTTGTGAAACTTAGGTAAGGGAGGGATTCTACTACTCTGTGTCAGAGTACTACTGTGACCACCTGAGGTGCAGGGATCAAATCCAATTTGGCTGAGTGCAAGACACCCAGTCCACTCTACCATATTTCCACTTCCTTAAAATTGAATTTAAATCCGATAATCCAAATTAAATAGAAATTAGATCATCCAAAATGCAACAATTAAACATTAAAAATTGATTCACAAAGTGCTATTTACTGGAACATACTGTAAGAATTTAAAACAGCTAATGGATAAATATGATCAAGTTTAACAATAAACTATATCTTTCCCCCTCCAACCCCCTGCCAGTCTATCTAAACTTTTAAGCCAGAAGTTTGAAAGATTTTATTAAGCTCTCACTGGATCACTATCACTATCTTCCCGTTAATCATCTATTTGCTAGAGCAGGCACCAGTAATATCTCCATATGTCCTGCCTCATGCTAGTAGAACCCAAAGGCATCCGCTTGCTCCAGGAACACAGAGAGCCTCAAACCATTATATTAGGTCACGGGAATGACCTAATATAAATGTTACTGGCATTTGGCACATCAAATACTACAGGAGCAGCTTGCCAGGCTTGCTGTGCAGGTAGCATACTGTTGTAGTCACCTCTAAATAAAGCATTTATTTAGCTCTCACTGGATAAATTACTTAAATTTAACCAGTATTGAGTGTCTTAATATAAAAAAAGTGGAATGTTTTCCCCAAACTCTATTTGAATAGCAATAATCTCAGTTTATCAAATACCTTAATCTCAAACTTTTATGTCACTGTGCACAAAGAACAGCTATTTGGTCATTGATTGAAACACAAGTAGTCATGATCCACTTGTTCTCTCAATTATCCAACCCGCTTTTTAGCCAGTCCTTAAAGCAATCCCAAGTATCAACCTATATATTTATATGTGTAGTATCAATGTGTTTATACATGTATGTGTACAAACACCAATACACATACTTGTAGTACTGGGTCTAAATAAAAGTTCTGGAAAACAATCACTTCTGTTTGAGGCTATGACTCATATAGTGGGAAATATTTTTGATGCCAAAGTTGAAAAGCAATGTTAAAATATCACTTTCCTCAAGACAGAATTCAAATAACTTTTTCCTCAGCATGAGAGAAAAACTCTTTAGTATAAAAATGTAAAAATGGTTCAGGACATAGAAGAACATAAAAGCATTTTTAAACTTCTAGATAGCTATATTGTAGTGATGATAAATTAAATGACAAGTCTTGTATAAGAACACACAAAAAAAGAAACTTTGGTTACATGGTACATCTACACAATGGAATACTATGCAGCTGTTAGGAAAAATAAAGTTATGAAATTTGCCTATAAAACGATGGACATGGAGAGGATCATGTTTAGTGAAATTAGCCAGAAGGAAAAGGATAGCTATAAAATGACTTCATTTACTTGCATGACATAAATATATATCACTTGATCACTTGATCACTTGAATCCCGTTATTCATCGATTTGCTCGAGCGGGCGCCAGTAACATTTCCATTGGACCCTATCACGTGCCAATGTAGTCCAATGGCATCTGGTTGATTCAGGAATATGAAGAGCCTCAAACCGTTCCTTCAGGGTCTTAACAAGGAAGTCTGACCATCTTGTAGGTGGGCGGCCACGTGATCTTTTGACATCCCGTGGGATCCAGTCGGTAACGGCTCTAGTCCAGCGGTTGTCTCCAAATCACATTACATATCCAGCCCATCTGATTTTTGATGCCTTGGCAAACGAGACAGCGCCCCTGATTCTGGAATAGCGACGGAGGTCAGAACTCCGATTCCTTCTCTCACTTGAGTGAGACGTGATATTCCAAGCATAGCTCTTTTGATGCCTCTCTGGGAGACCTGAATAGCATTCTCATCCTGCTTTCGTAGGGCCCAGGTCTCTGAGGCGTATGTTAATGCAGGGAGAACAGTGGAGTCGAAGAGATGTGCCCGGAGCCGGGAGGTTCTTTGTCCTTTTAGCTATTTCTTCGATGCCTTTGAAGGCATTCCATGCCGCTCTCTTCCCCCCTGCGCAGCTCAGGTTTTAGGTCGTTCATCATGTTGACTTCTCGACCTAGGTACACATAACTGCTGCATTCAGAGATGTTTGTTCCATTGAGAGTGAATGGGGCCTCTGGAACTAGTTCATTTCTCATGAACATAGTTTTCTTCAGATTCAGCTGTAGACCTACCTTTCCACATTCTCGGTCAAAGTCAGCCAGCATTTGTGCCGCTTGGCTAATGTTTGGTGTTATTAGAACGATGTCATCAGCGAAGCGGAGGTGGTGTAGTTGCCGACCATCTATCTTCACTCCCATTCCTTCCCATTCTAATTGTCTCATGATGTTCTCGAGGGTGGCACTGAAGAGTTTTGGTGAGATGGTATCACCCTGTCGAACCCATCTTTTGACATCAATGATCACTTCTTTGTAGAATGGTGAGATCCTGGTGGTGAATCCGTAATACAGCTCACGAAGGATCTTGATGTATTGGGTTTGAACACCCTGTTTGACTAGGGCTTCGGTGACTGCTTCAGTCTCCACAGAATCAAAGGCTTTCTGTAAACCAATGAACGTGAGACAGAGCGGCATCTTGTACTCCCTACAAACCTCAATGAGCTTGGTTACTGTGTGGATATGGTCGATTGTGCTGAATCCTTTCCGGAAACCTGCTTGCTCGCACGGGTTGTCCTTCATCTAGTGTTCTGCTAATCCTGTTCAGGATGACTCGTGTAAACAGCTTGAAGATGACAGACAACAGGCAGATGGGGCGATAGTTGCCGATGTCGTGAATGTCTCCCTTCTTGAACAGTAGAACTGTCCTGCTGGTTTTCCATTGGGAGGGCACCTTGCATTCGGACAGGTAGCGTGTGAAGAGCCGAGCTAGTGTATTGATGAGTACCGACGGCAGATTCTTCACGTGTTCGGGTCTGACTTTGTCTGGGCCTGGTGCTGTTTCCTTCTTTACCGATGAGATGGCATGTCGGATTTCAGAAGGGAGAACGTTGGGAATGACATATCCATCCTGTGGAATTTGGTATGTGGGCAGGTGGATGTGGCTATCAAAGAGATTTGAGTAGAAGTCCTGGATAATCTTCTCCATTGCCTTTCTGGAAGATGTGATAGATCCATCAGGGCGTCGGAGGACAGTCATCTTGGTCTTATAGTTGGCGAAGGACAGGCGGGCAGTGCAAATACTTTTCCCGGCTTCTGTTGCATCTTCCAGTATTTTTGCTCTTCTGTCTTTGAGGTCTGCTTTTATCGCTTCTCTAGCTCATTTTAGCAAGCTTGGACTTGATAAATGTCCAAGCTTGCTAAACAGCGCAGTGAGAATATAATGAGAAATAAATATATATATATATATATATATTATATACATATTATGATACCAATATCTAAGGTCATGTGAAATATGTATCAGGAGGTCTTGTCAAGGTGGAAATTCCCACAAACCTGTGGGAGTCAGAGGTTAGATTAGACAGAGAATGGAACAGTGTGCTTATAATTGTCGAAAAGTGCTAATACCAACCTGAGCATTAAATACAGGCAAAAAGATACACATGATGACCTCTAAAAGTATGTATTACAATCCACAATATGTAAGAGTAGGAAGAGAGAAAGAGAGAGAGAAAGAGAAAGAGAGAAAATAGATAAAGAACCTGCTATAGAGGCAGGCTAGGGAGGGGGGGAATCGGGACATTGGTGGTGGGAAATGGGCACTGCTGGAGGGATGGGTGCTGGAAAAAACGCATGACCGAAACCCAAACATGAACATCTTTGTAATTGTATATCTCACAGTGGCATAATAAAATATTTAAAAAATGGTTCAGTGCAAAGTGATATTCTTAAAACCTGGGAAAACTGCAGTGCCTTCTGGTGCTTCTTATTTTCCATACTGTCCATGTCATACTTCAATATTTACTAGCAAAGTCTGCAAGTTGGTGGTCATTTACTTAGCAGCCATATCTGTCTATAACAACCTTGCAACAAGGCCTTTTTTTTCTATTAAGTTCCTTCTCAAAATTCCTATAATGTCAGAACTGCGTCAAGAAGATGAAGCCATTGACATTTCTGAAAACAAGCACCCCTCAAACCCAAAGATACAAGAGCAAAGGGAATGAGGAAAATGGACAGTTGACATCTCAAGACATAATTATGAATTAATTTAGGCAAAAAATTATTATGATCTGTTGCAAGACTCCTAAGGGCCGCAGCATCTGCTCTGGATTGCCTCCCGCAAATCACTCCGTAGATAAGGGGGTAGTCTAAATGTGGCAGTTTATCAGACCATGTATGCTGTACTAGCTGGTATAAATATTCTCCCATGCTATCACAATCATCGTGGGACTAGCTAGATCTTACCAGCATATTAGCCTGGCCACGTAGGACACCTAAGTAATTAGACCAGAGAGAAATGCTGTTTGCTTCCAAGCAAACAAGCATGGCTCCCTGATATACTCAAAGGCAACTAAAATATAAAACTACAATGAAGTAGAGGAGACTTGTGAAGGCTTGGAGAAATATTTAACTGGCATTGGTGTTGGTCTTTGGTACAGTGACATGCCATCTCAGAAACCCCCTTCTCTACATTACAAAGGCATTCCCGGCTCAAAACATTAGCACAGTAAAGGCCCTAGGTGAGATGCAGGGAGGCATTACCTAAGGGCATTGGACCCTCCCTGCTTTCCATAACAGTGGGAGGAAGGTCTGAGTTGCAGGGATATAAACTAGCCGGTTCCTGCTCTCCCTTCCTTCTTCCTTGTGGGATCTCTCCTTGTGAGCCGCTCATTCCCTTGGAAACTTTTACGTGGTGGTCGCCATCTTGGCCTACACGTGGCTGGGGTTCTAGCCTGGAATCCTAAGCATCGGGTTTTTCCTTTTGCTGATTTGTATGCCTGAACCTGTGATAAGTAAAGCCTTTTAAAACTGCATCGGATTCCTGAGTTTTCATCCGCTCGCCGGCTTCGGAGGTAGAAGGGAACTCTCGCTTCCCGGAACTGTCGGGGACCCCAGCGGAGTGCCCCGACAATGATCCAATAGTACTGTGTGTTGATGATAATTCAACAATTCCCTCTTCTCCAAAATGATCAGGACAAAATCCTTAAAATCTTCCTTAACTCCTATTCTTTCTCTTATTTCCCCCTAGCACACATACATTAAAATCATCAGAAAAATTGTCCATGATACACTCAGAATATATTTGAAATCACTTCACTTGTGTTCTCTCTCTTAGTAATACTAATCTTTAGTCACTATCATTTCTCAATTTTAACAGCTTCCTACGTAGTGTCCCACTATACCTATATGGGCTCACAGAATGTGTGACAAGTGGAGTACCCTCACCCACAGGGTTTCTTCAGTATCATAGGCAGTGACTGCTAAACATGTTAATGAGCACACCCCTCCTCTTCCCACACCCCTCTCATTGATTCCCATTATACACAGTCACTGTAACCTGGGTGTTGCAACCTCATCTTCTCTGCTCTCCCTACACATCCACCTGCTTGTTTTCAGTTGTTTCAAAGGTCATGTCAAAGCAGCTCTTATCTGACTCCTCTGGACATGCTATTCCCTCTCCTTGGTTTGCAATGGGCTTCTCTTTCACTCATCTCAGTTATCAGCCTCAGATAATACCTCCAAAGTCAAGCTTTCCTTGCTATCAAAATGAAATAGTAACTACATCTCCCACTTCCAAAGTCTCCCAACATTTTCTATCCATTTGCTGATTCATTTTACTTTAAACCTTGCTATCATCTACCCCCCATCTGCCTGTTGTCTGTCATCTACAAGCTGTTTACCCGAGTCATCCTGAACAGGATTAGCAGAACACTAGATGAAGGACAACCATGCGAGCAAGCAGGTTTCCGAAAGGATTCAGCACAATCGACCATATCCACACAGTAACCAAGATCATTGAGGTTTGTAGGGAGTACATGATGCCACTCTGTCTCACGTTCATTGATTTACAGAAAGCCTTTGATTCTGTGGAGACTGAAGCAGTCACCGAAGCCCTAGTCAAACAGGGTGTTCAAACCCAATACATCAAGATCCTTCGTGAGCTGTATTACGGATTCACCACCAGGATCTCACCATTCTACAAAGAAGTGATCATTGATGTCAAAAGAGGGGATCGACAGGGGTGATACTATCTCACCAAAACTCTTCAGCGCCACCCTCGAGAACATCATGAGACACTTAGAATGGGAAGGAATGGGAGTGAAGATAGATGGTCGGCAACTACACCACCTCCGCTTCGCTGATGACATCGTTCTAATAACACCAAACATTAGCCAAGCGGCACAAATGCTGGCTGACTTTGACCGAGAATGTGGAAAGGTAGGTCTACAGCTGAATCTGAAGAAAACTATGTTCATGAGAAATGAACTAGTTCCAGAAGCCCCATTCACTCTCAATGGAACAAACATCTCTGAATGCAGCAGTTATGTGTACCTAGGTCGAGAAGTCAACATGATGAACGACCTAAAACCTGAGCTGTGCAGGAGGAAGAGAGCGGCATGGAATGCCTTCAAAGGCATCGAAGAAATAGCTAAAAGGACAAAGAACCTCCGGCTCCGGGCACATCTCTTCGACTCCACCGTTCTCCCTGCATTAACATATGCCTCAGAGACCTGGGCCCTACGAAAGCAGGATGAGAATGCTATTCGGGTCTCCCAGAGAGGCATCAAAAGAGCTATGCTTGGAATATCACGTCTCACTCAAGTGAGAGAAGGAATCGGAGTTCTGACCTCCGTCGCTATTCCAGAATCAGGGACGCTGTCTCGTTTGCCAAGGCATCAAAAATCAGATGGGCTGGACATGTAATGCGATTTGGAGACAACCGCTGGACTAGAGCCGTTACCGACTGGATCCCACGGGATGTCAAAAGATCACGTGGCCGCCCACCTACAAGATGGTCAGACTTCCTTGTTAAGACCCTGAAGGAACGGTTTGAGGCTCTTCATATTCTTGAATCAACCAGATGCCATTGGGCTACATTGGCACGTGATAGGGTCCAATGGAGATGTTACTGGCGCCCGCTCAAGCAAATCGATGAATAACGGGATTCAATTGATCAAGTGATCATCTACCCCACATGTTGTTATCTATTATTATCTATTACCTGAGAATAATATTCATTGTCCAAGAGCAGGCACTTCATAAATTCAATATTGTAACTCTGACGGTGCAGAAGAATTCCACAGGTATTTGTTCAGAAACAGAGTAATTCCAACTGTGGAGTTACAGATGAGACCGAATCTCAGGAGGTAGATTACCTCATATTTGTTTGGTCTATAGTGAGATAAAGCAAAACCCTTTCTTGCTCCTCTAATTCTCATGACCCACTATAGCATTATCTTCATGGAACCATGCTACTTTTTAAGTTTCTTGGAGTGTTCAAAAGTCTTTCTAATAATAATCACTGACATATTTCCTTTCTCTTGTTCAAGCAGAATGAATAATATTTATTGCTTACCTGTATTTCTTTAATTAGTGCTTCATTTTCTGTCACAACAGGATGTATAGCAATGATAATACCTTCATAGCCATTGTCTTTTAGTTGAACCAGGGAAGAATTGAATCCCTGCAGCAGGTATAAAATAAAGAAGACAAGACTGAATGTACCCATCCTTCTTCTTGAGTGTAAGCCAGCTCTACCTTCTCTACACTGTCTCTCTTATTTTCTCTCATCTATATATATTCCTAAACATTAACAATCTCGACTCATTATGGGTGTGGAAAAAACAAAGTTCGATGTGACATATATGGGGAAATATTTTACCTTACACACCTGGTTTATTGTATGTCTGAGCATTATTGTATAAAGTGATCGAAAGTAGGAAATCAGATAATTGTCAATAAAATTACTGCATGTTTCTTACTTAGGAAAGTTTTTGACTTTCTATTTGGGACTGATTTCCTAACAAAGGTATCTATTTTGTATATTCTGTCAAGGCAATGTGAAAAGTAATATTTCATAATGGAATGTATAGAAATAGTAATGCTAATGTCCTCAGTTTTACAATGTCATTTATTTATCATTTAAATCATTTACCAATCTGTAATGGCAGTCATTAGGATATTATTAAATTGAAGTAGCACCAAATTAGTCATGATGGATTTGAAATATAAATTAAAACATTTTTTGGCCACACATAGCTCTGTGCTCAGCGATCACTCTTGCACTTCCCTTGAGGCTGATGGGACCATATGGGGTGCCTAGGATCAAACCAAGTTTGTCTACATACAAGACAAGCATACTACCTGCTCTGCTATCTTCTATCAGATCCAGGATTTGTCTCACTTGTCTTCCAGTTGTTCATCAATTTGCTCGAGTGAGTGATATTAACACCTCTATTTGTTGGGAATGAGGTCCATTATTGTTACTGTTTTTGCGTATTGAATACACCATGGGTAGCTTGGCAGACTCTGCTGTGGCTCTGGATTTATCCCAGAGAGCCCAGTCCCTTTCTGTCTGACCATCAACCATCCAGGACCCACAGGGCAGATCGCTGGGTGTAGACAAGCCTGTCTCCTGATGCCACCTATCAATGCAGCCGGGCACCACAGTCACACGTGGCAACACCTCAAGGGGCAGGATCTGTCCCATAAATTAAAAAAATTTCAAGACATTGATATATGAAGGAAAATTTTATTAAGTTTTATGGGTCAATTAGTTTTTTCAAATGCTGTCTGGGCCCAGAGAGAGCACTGCGAGCAGGGCATTTGCCTTGCAAGCTGCCGTATTGGGTTCAGTCCCTGGCATGCCGTATGGTTCCTCAAGCACTGCAGAGAGTAATTTCTGAGTGCTGAGCCAGGAGTAACTACTGAGCATTGCTGGGTATGTCCGAAAAAGCAAAAATTAATAATAAAAATAATAAAATGCTGTATAATTTAAAAATGAATAAAATTTGCTTTTAAAAGAAAAAGCAAATTTACCATTATCGAAATTTACCACTATCGAAAAAGTCTTATAGTGGGCTGATTACTGTAGAAAACATTTACTCAGTGGTTACTATATTCTTTCACTTGATCAGATGATCACTTGATATCCCATTATCCATCGATTTGCTCGAGTGGGCGCCAGTAACATTACCATTTGACCCTATCACGTGCCAGTGTAGCCCAATAGCATCTGGTTGCTTCAGAAATGCCCAGAGCCTCAAACCGTTCGTTCAGGGTCTTGACAAAGAAGTCTGACCATCTTGGTGGGCAGCCACATGATCTTTTGACATCCAGTGGGATCCCATCGGTAATGGCTCTAGTCCAGGTGTCATCTCCAAATCGCATTACATGTCCAGTCCATCTGATTTTTGATGCCTTGACAAACGAGACAACATCCCTGACTCTGGATCGACAGAGGTCGGATCTCCGATTCCTTCTTTCACATGAGTGAGGCGTGATATTCCAAGCATAGCTCTTTCAATTCCTCTCTGGGAGACCCAAATAGCATTCTCATCCTGCTCTTGTAGGGCCTAGGTCTCTGAGGCATATGTTAATGCAGGGAGAATGGTGGAGTCCAAGAGATGTGCCGGGAGCCGGAGTTTCTTTGTCCTTTTAGCTATTTCTCGATGTTCTTAAAGGCAGTCCATGCCACTCTCTTCCTCCAGTGCAGCTCAGGTTTTAGGTCGTTCATCTTGTTGACTTCTCAACCTTGGTACACATAACTGCTGCATTCAGAGATATTTGTTCCATTCATAGTGAATGGGACCTCTGAAACTAGTTCATTTTACATGAACATTGTTTTGTTGAGATTCAGCTGTAGACCTATCTTTCCATATTCTCAGTCAAAGTCAGCCAGCATTTGTGCCACTTGGCTAATGTTTTTTTGTTATTAGAATGATGTCATCAGCGGAGCGGAGGTGTGGTGTAGTTGCGAACCATCTATATTCAATCTCATTCCTTCCCATTCTAATTGTTGCATGACATTCTCAAGGTTGGCATTGAAAAGTTTTGTTAAATTAGTATCACCCTCTTTTTTACATCAGTGATCACTTCCTTGTAGAATGGTGAGATCCTGGTGGTGAATCTGTAATACAGCTCATGAAGAATCTTGATGCTGTAGATTTGAACACCCTGCTTGGCTAGGGGCTTCGATGATCGCTTCAGTCTCCACAGAATCAAAGGCTTTCTTTAAATCAATGAACGTGAGGCAGAGAAGCATCTTGAACTCCCTACAAATGTCAATGAGCTTGGTTACCATGTGGATATGGTCGATTGTGCTGAATACTTTTCGGAAGCCAGCTTGCTCACATGGTTGTCCTTCTCTAATGTTCTTCCAATCCTGTTCAGGATGACTTATGTGAACAGCTTGTAGATGACAGTCAACAGGCAGATGGGGCGATAGTTGCCCTTGTAATGGATGTCCCCCTACTTGAACAGTAGAACTGTCCTGTTGTTTACCATTGTGAGGGCACCTTGCATTCACAGGTAGTGCGTGAAAAGCCGAGCCAGAGTATTGATGAGTACTGATGGCAGATTCTTCACGTGTTTGGGTCTGACTTTGTCTGGGCCTGGTGCTGTTTGCTTCTTTACCAATGAAATGGCATGCTGGACTTCAAAAGGGAGAATGTTGGGAACCACATATCCATCCTACGGAATTAGGTATGTTGGCAGGTGTTATTAGAATGATGTCATCAGCGAAAGACAAATTGTTCTTTTTTTTCTGTGGCGTATGTCACAATTTATATCCACAGAAGTGGATGCTGTTCAGGATTGACTTTTAATTTTGTCGGTTTTCTCTCTTTGTAGCTTTGGCGCCTGTTGGATGAGCTGGGTCAGAGAAGGCTGTGGAGATTTACAGCTGGTTGACCTTAGGTCTGCTTGCTAAGGGGAAAGAAACTTCTAAAATGGTTTAGAACCAAGGACTTATAAAAGACTTTAAGGGGTAAAGTCCACTCCCAAGCCATAGTCTGAAAAAAGGTGGGGGTTGGGTAGGGGGTGGAAGTGATGACAGTGATCTAGGCAAGCCAGAGAAGAAAGGCAGAATCATCTCACTATCAAGAGATACCAGTACAGTCATGGATAATCTTCTCCACGGCCTTTCTGGAAGATGTGATAGATATATCAGGACATCAGAGGGCAGTCATCTTTGTCTTAGAGTTGGCGAAGGACAGGTGGGTGTTAACCAATTCTACGTGTTGGCTCTTGTCTCTGGGTGGTGGCATTAATCAGTCCTTAACAGTAGGTACCAGGGTGATCAACACAATCTCTTATGGACTGGAAGAAGACATACTCCAATTTACCTGCAAGCCTAAGAAGAAAAGGGTTGTAAATAAGTGTTCCATTTAGGGGCCAGAGGATAGCACAGTGAGTAGGGCATTTACCTTGAATGCGGCTGGCCCAGGTTCGATCCCTGGCATCACACATGGTGTGTTCCCCTAATACCTCCAGGAATAATACCAGAGTGCAGAGCCAGGAGTAAACTCTGAGCATTGCTGGGTGTGATTCAAAAGGCAAAAAGAGTTGGGTTTAGGGAGGAGCCACAAGTGTCCCTGTCCAGAAGGGCTCACTAGTTTAAAGTTTTGTGTTTTTGTTCATATTTGGGGGCCACATCCAGCTGTACTCAGAGGTTACTCCTGCCTCTGCACTCAGGAATCACTTCTGGCAGTGTTCAGGGGACCATCTGGGATGCTAGGGATCAAAGTTGGGTTGGCCACATGCAAGGCAAATGCCCTACCCTCTGCACTATCTTTCTGGCCCCAATGCTAGCTTTAATTTTTTAAATCCAACCCTTACCTTCCTTTGGGTCGGTATCACCTCTATGGAAGTCAGTGTGGAGAGTCTTTAACAAAGTAAAATTGGAACTTCCTTCTCACACAGTAATACCACTCCTAGATATTTATCTGAATGCTCTAAAGTTTACATTTTAATCCAGGGTTTCTTTCTTCCCCTGTAAAATAATGAATGTTAATATGGATCATTTCTTATATTCAGCTACATATTATCTTAATATAATGTTTTGCAGAAGGCTGTATTATGCATGTTTTACAAATAAGATTTTCTGTACACTTTCTCCTATCATCTTATTTGGGTTTTACTAAAGCAGTCCTTTTTTCTACTTCTTTTTAGAAATGTTCAGGTTTTTTTTGTGACCACAAATCATCTGCAGAGTTATTGCCACAGAAAGATGAGAGGAGTTTTAATACTAACGGCAAAAATCTGGAGCTGAAAGATTGCTCGGGGAGCTCCAGACACCAGGAAGAGTCCAAATGTCTTGCGCATAATGGGGTCTGCTCCCCAACACTTAATCATTTTTCAGGCCCTAACTTGACTCCTTAGTTCAGAAAAGGAGTGTGGTTTTGAGAAAAAATGTGATAAAGGAGATACAAATGCGCCATTTGGGTCTTTGACAAACTCTTGATTATTTACATTCTTCTTGTTTGTCTGACGGTGATTTAGCAGAGACCTGGTTGGCCTCTCTAGAGAAAAAATAAAACTAGGAATGGCTATATTGTAATTTTACTTAATTTTTACTTACTCTAACTTTTCTGCCCCTCGAGGTGTTGCAGGTGTGGCTGCGGTGCCTGGCTGCACACAGGAGACAGGCTTGTCTATACCCCCAGAACCCCATGGGCCCTGGATGGTTGATGGTCTGATATAGAAAAGACTGGGCCCCCTGGGATGAACAGAGAGCCACGACAGAGCCTGGCAAGCTACCCGTGATGTATTTGATATGCCAAAAAAGTAACAATGATGGACCTCATTCACAATGAATAGAGAAGTTACTGCGCCTGCTCAAGCAAATCGATGAACAACAGGAACACAAATGACAAGTGACAAGTGGCAAGTTGTTTATAGTCGATTTTGCTTCTGTTTTGATTTTTCTTATAAACACTGCAAAACTGAAGCAGCTCACATACATTGTCACCAACCACACAACGGAATGGACATTTTGCTTCTAAATGGGATTGCCGAAGAATTGAGAGAAAAGTCAGGGGGTAGGGATGGGGGCTGGTAAGCGGTTAGGCCCAATGGGCTTAGGTCATATGCATTGTAGGTCTCCCTGACCAAGGCCAGGTATGGTTCTCAGAGGAAATAATCCAAATTTTCCTTTTGTCCTCAAGATGCCAAATCTTCTGACTGCTTGTGTTTTAACTGTTGTGGCCATGGCTCTTCTTTGCAGGCTGTATAAACAGAATTAAACAGAGAGGTTTTCTGGGCCAGGTAGAACTGCAGTTTTAGACAATGAACAAAGATGTGTTTTCGATTCTTCAGTTACTGAAACTGAATCCCTTATTTTCTTGAAAGTAGATAAAAGTGGAGCAGATTCCTAGAGTTTATAATTGAAGTAAATGCTTGAACATTTCATTCCCTTTTTTAAATTCAATTCTATTTCATTTCTCAGATGTCAGAAAATCTATAGATAGGAACAGCGAGAAGATTCTGAATCAAAGGACAAATTGTTCTTTTTTTCCTGTGGCAAATGTCACAATTGATCAGAAGTGGATGCTGCTCAGGATTGACTTTTAAGTTTGTCAGTTTTCTCTCTTTGCAGCTTTGGCTCCTGTTGGATGAGCTGGGTTAGACAAGGCTGTGGAGATTTACAGCTGGTTGACCTTAGGTCTGGTGCTAAGGGGAAAGAAACTTCTAAAATGGATTAGAACCAAGGACTTATAAAAGACTTTAAGGGTGAAGTCCACTCCCAAGCCATAGTCTGAAAAAAGGTGGGGGTGGGGTAGGGGTGGAAGTGATGACAGGGATCTAGGCAAGCCAGAGAAGGAAGGCAGAATCATCTCGGTGGTCAGTCCTGAAAGTTGGATTCAGAACCAAGTTGAGAACAGAAGAGCAGACTGACAGGATGAATGTCCTGCCTGGACCCTAAGTCCAGGACAAAGTCCGAAGGTTCTTATTTGTGTTTAACCCAAGTGAAACTGGACACGATGGTTCATTTGGATTATTTTTTATGAAGTTATATGCATTTTCCATCCCTCAAAGAAGAGCCTTATAACAGGTGGCAAAGCTAGGTTTCAGCCTTTATTACTTCCCTCAGTCAGCAAAACAAAACAAAACAAAACAAAATGTTCATGGAAGCAAGAAACAACTATTTTGGTTATTATTGGAAAACTGCTTTCACAGTGTGCTGGTTTATGCATTTTATTTTCTTAACATACTGCTTTGCAGATAAAAATGGAATTTATCTTAAGATCAAAGGTTATTGGCATAAAGAGATATAGAACCTGCCAGAGAGGGAGGCTAGTGAAGGGGGAGGTAATGGGGACATTGGTGGTGGGAAATGGGTGCTGTGGAGGGATGGGTGCTGGAACACTGAGTGACTAAAACCCAAACATGAACATCTTTGTAATTGTATATCTCACGGTGGTATAATAAAATAAAAAATAAAATAAAAAATAAAAGGAGTTGCCAAGGAAAATTAAAATTAAGTCTTTGTTCTCTCTGCTCAGTGAGTAACAGTTCTAGGCAAAGTCATGGGGGTTGGCCCGGCTATGGGTTTCTTCTCTGCAGGCACGGGAAAGAGTGACTGGGAAATTCCTCTCACTGGACGCAGCATTAAAAGAGTTGTAGGAACTGCAGAGTCTGCAACTTTGTGTGGTAACCAGAAACATTCCTATTCTTCTAGACACGTTGTGAAACCAGTCCCAAGTGCAGTGTATCACAAGGGTGCCAGGCTGGAGAGCTGCTCTAAAGTGAAAGCAAGCCATCCTGAAAAGAGACATTAGATAGAGCAAGAGCGAAAACCTCATAGTAGGTACTTCCTTTTACTGAATCTGCTCATACCCATTTCCTTTGTGATCCGCCTTTCCTCCTCACTCTGCTCCTCCATCCATCCATCTACCCACCATTCATCCACTGAACAGTTTCCTTTCGGAGAAGGGTCACAGGGACAGTGCTCAGGCCTTACTTCTGACTCTGTGCTCAGAGTTCACTCCTGGTAGGTCTTGGTGGACCTGATGGGGAGCTAGGAATCAAACCCATGTCAGCCATGTGTGCAAGGCAAGTGCCTTACCTGCTATAGTATCACTCTGGCCCCTCCACGGAACAAGTATTCATTGACAGCTGTCTGAGGAGCTAGTGAATAAAAGAAAGAGCGTTTTCTTTCTACATATTCATAAAAACAGATACTCCTAATAAATAAGTGCACCAGTAGGAAGTAAATAATAAATCAGACTATAAGAATGTGACATTGTATCCTTAGTCATGGCTCAGAGGTAAGATGTCTAATGCTATGAAATAATGAGAGATATTTGATCTAGTTTAGGTCAAGCCAGGTATGAGGTCAAAATAGGGATTTGAAACAAAAGCAGGTAAAAAGAGGAAAAAGCAAGAAGCATAGTAAGAAAATTCGCCTCTATAAAGTATCTTTTCCCAATTTACTGAAGTGTGGGCAAATTTTAGCTCCAGGGACTTCCTTTAAAATCTCCTATCCCTTCTCACCCATTTGCCTTTTAAAAAACTTTTATTATACCACTGTGAGATATATAATTACAAAGCTGATCATGATTGGGTTTCAGTCATACAGTGTTCCACCAGCACCCATGCCTCCACCAGCGCACATTACCCACCACCAATGCCCCCAGATTTCCCCCCTGTCTGCCTCTATGGCAGGGATTTTCCCTCCTCTTCCCCCTCTCTTTTGTCTCTCCTTTCTCTTTCTCTCTCTCTTTCTCCCTCACCCATTCATTTTTCATTGACTTGTGCTCATCCTCTACTTCAGCTTAGTTGTTCCACATAAATCTTCCCAGCAGTCCCTCCTGCTCCCCTAATGGATTACAATGGCTCCAGTGATTAATCATTATGCAATTTATCATTTATTTATTTTATCTTCCCTATGAGGTTGCAAGTTCTGCGAAGCAGTACATGAACCTTGGTCATTGATATTTCTGATGCCTGCCAAAGAGCATAGAGCTAATAAGCCAGAAATATTCACGGAAGGAAGGATAAAAATGGAGTGATTATATAATATGCCTTAAGATGATGATGATGATAATAATAATAG
Source organism: Cryptotis parvus (assembly GCA_021461705.1). NCBI lineage: Eukaryota > Metazoa > Chordata > Mammalia > Eulipotyphla > Soricidae > Cryptotis > Cryptotis parvus. Next base: position 77,163 of record JAJIBD010026227.1, read on the forward strand.
GGTTAGCTAATATTTAGATGGCATCTACCAGGTGCCAAGGACTGCATTAACCACTTTACTATATTAGTTAAAAATTCTCTGAGTTAATCTATGAGCTGATAATATTTCCCTTTTTACTGAATCTGCTGAAGCTCCTCTTCCTCGTTTGAGAAATGGAGGTGACAGCAATACCTCCTTTATAAAACAAGGATTATAGTATATATACCACAGTAAATTCCCTTTAAATACTGAAGATGAAGATGTTAAATAATAAAGAAAAGAGATTTAATGTTGGTGAAATCCCTTATAGAAACAGATATGGAGCCTTTCTAGCTTGCTCGCCCCCTCCCCAGCCAATATCAGAGATCAAAACCATAGCAAGTAACCTGGTGGCCACAAGTCTTATCCACTGAGTTTGGTAGCCACCAAACCTTTTCCTCAGTTTAGATATAGAAGTGTAACTACTATATCTATTATATACAGTATTATATTTATTGTATATATTATTTATGGTATTAGGTCTATTATATATTACATATGCCTTTGCCTCAGTTTTAGATATAGTATTACAATAGTAAGAAAGAAAGTATTTTAGAGGAAAACTTGATACTTTAGAGAGAACATGATACAATCCCACCTCAGAGAAGAGGGTAGGTTCAGTTCCAGATCATAGCAAAAAAGCAAATATTATGATAAAGTGAGTTGTACAGTCTTTTTATCTTCCTGTGTCATGTGTACTTCATCTTAGTTTTTTCATTATGAAATGAAATTGTACCTAAAAGCTAATGTATGTACATATATGTAACACAAAGACACAAATAAAATATGTGCTGTTAGAAAGATGGTGTGCATAGACTTGCTCAGAGTCACAAAACTTCAGTTTATAAAACAGAAGCAAAAACAAAATAGAAAAACCCCACAGTATCTATGAAGTGCAACAAAGTGAAATTCAGTGAGTAAGATAGGTAAATGAAAGAACAGAATCCACGGTCAATGGGTCTTATGCTGCACCAAGGTAACATAACCTGGAACAAATTACTTAGATCTTTAGTTCTGTCAGCCATAAAATAATCCTTATGATACTCATCACCAAATAAATATAAATTCTTTCCTCCATTAGCTTATTTTCATAATCTGAGATGCACCAGCATCATTGAATATAATTATATCTGCATTTGACCTAATCTATTTATAAATTTTACAAGAGTGCAAATGCAAAATTAACTTACTTCATGACAGAAGTAAGCAATATCAATTGCAAAATCAATTAAAATTCAAAACACCTGGGGCCAGTGTGGCTCTAGTAACATAGCACATGTAAGACCCAGGGTTTGATCCCCAGGACTCTAGCCCCTAGCAATTCAGTTGCACCTAGACTTTTGTGACTAGGCCAAGGCATATAAGATCTCTTCAACAATAAAATAAGTAAATACAAATTCTTTATCCTAAGCATAAGTGCTGTCAGTACTAATTTCCCATATCACCTCTGTTTGTTTGTGATGGGGGCCACATCTGGCAGAGCTCAGAGCTTACTCCTGGCTCTGCAACCAGAGGTGTCCTGATGATGCTTTGGGGCCATATGTGGTGTCAGGGATCAACCCTGGGTCAGTATCGTAAGTGCAAGTGCCCGACCTGCTGTACTATCTCACCAGCCCTTCCTGTTGGGGAGCCGCTGGGGTCTCCAACAGTATCAGGACAGAAGTTCTCTTCTACGTCCGAAGCCACCGGGAAATGGATGAAAACTCATGAGTCCGGTGCAATTCAAAAAAAGGCTTTTGATAGTACAAAAGCTCTTCCACTGCAATCCAATATAATGAAAGAACTCTAACTCTGGTCAGAACTTAGACCATACACAAGAGCCCAAGTGTCCTCCAAAGAGGATCCCACCAGAAAGGACTCCTACCGAAGAGGGTCCTACCAGAAAGGAGTCTAACTAAAGACAGATCTACCAAAGAGGAGTCCCACCAAAGAGAGGAGAGTCCCACCAAAGAAAAAGGAGTACATCAAATATGTCCCCTTACATACACCAAAGTAATCCTGACTGTTAACAGGAGAATTCTGCCAACAAAGATCAACTCAACAGCTTTTAGTTAGTAGAAGAGTATAGAAGGGTGGTGCCACACCCTACTACAGGTCTAAACAAATGACTAGGCCAAGGATTAGTCATTGGAACTGCACCCTTCTTCCAAAATTGTCTCATGTAAAATACTGAGAGAGAGAGAGAGAGAGAGAGAGAGAGAGAGAGAGAGAGAGAAAGGGAGCTGGTATAAGGTGATACATTTTAATTGTGGGCTTCATGTAATCTAGATGGTACCCACAAGGTCCATCTTATTTATTATCTGCACGAGGGTGATTCTGAGTATTTTGTTCCTCTGTATACTGAAAGGGTCACACTCGCCTGCTTGAGAGCAAACTAGTATGATCCTAATCTTAAACTAGGGGCCGGAGCAATAGCACAGTGGGTAGGGCGTTTGCCTTGCATGCAGCTGACCTGGGTTCAATCCCCAGCATCCCATATGGTCCCTTGAGCACCGCAGGAGTAATTCCTGAGCAAAGAGCCAGGAGTAACCCCCAGAGCGTCACTGGGTGTGACCCAAAAAAGCAAAAAAAAAATCTTAAACAATAGTCTCAACATAGTCAGGGGTGGTTGTTTCCTGGTAAATTCTAACTGTCCCATGCTGGGTGCAGTGGGTATAAAGAGGAGCTGTGCCCAATCTAGATAACATGGAAGTCTTAGAAGATGTATAATAATAAGTGAGAAGTTACTCATTCAGAGTCAAGGTGACTTCTGTAGTTGCCACACACTTCATTAGTGTTTACATAGAAGAGAGATCTCATTAGAAAGAACCCTGGCTTAAGAACTTGTATCACTTGTATCACTTGTCTTCCCGTTGTTCATTTATTTGCTCGAGTGGGCACCTGCCTATCTCCATATGTCCTGTCACATGCCAGTGTAGCCCAAGGTTATCAGCTTGCTCCAGGAACATGAAGAGCCTCAAACCATTCCTTCAGGTCATGGGAATGAGGTCTATAATTGATACTGCTTTATGGCATATCAAATACGACACTGGTAGCTTGCTAGGCTCTGCTTTGTGGGTGGGATACTATTAGGCTTACGAACATGTAAATAGATTAAGCTGTGAGTGAATAAAACAGAAAATTACCAAGCTAGCTAGGTCTGTCATCCAACACACTCCCATATCACACCTTGCTCCATTCTCTACTTGCTCATGTCACCAACCATGCTGGCCTAAACTAATCCTTTCTACTTTAGAATCTTTCATATACTGCTTTTTTTCAGACTTGGATGATGAAGACTTCTTGTCCTAAAACTTCACTTAGACACTAATTTTAAAGCAGTGATCATTTTACATGTAAAGTTTTATTTAAGTTTAAAAATAAATAGAATGAATAAAGTAAAAAAGATCCTTCCATCTATGATAAAATAACTCTATGTTAAGTACATATGGTAATAAAAACATATAGAGAAAATATATATTGTATGACCTCACTTTTTTTTGTTGGGGGTGAGCACACCCTGAGTTCCTCAGGGCTGACTCCAGGCTTGGATCTCAGGGATCACTCCTGGCGGTAATTGGGGGAACATATGGTATGCTGGGAATCAAATAGAATCCTGTCACTGGCTGAGTGCAAGGCAAATGCCCTACCCCCTACACTATCATTCTAGCCATGATCTCACTTCTAAATGGAATTTTTTCTTTTTTTATCAGTCTTTATTTTTATTTTCTTCAACAATTTAAAAAAGAGCATACATAATTTTGTGTGGATTTTTTTGAGGTTTTTTTTAAAGTATTTTATTATACCGCCGTCAGATATACAAATAAAAAGATGTACAATTAAAAAGTTCATGTTTGGGTTTTGGTCATACAGTGTTTCAGCACCCGTCCCTCCACCAGTGCCCATTTCCCACCACCAACATCCCGGTTCCCTCCCCCTTCCCCAGCCCTGCTCCATGGCAGGTTCTTTATTTCTTTCCTTTCTTCTCTCTTTCTCTTTTTCCTTCCCTTCCAGACTATGGATTACAGAACATATATTAAAAGGTTGTAATGTGTATCCTTTTGCCTCTATTTAATGCTCAGTTCTAGGTTGGCATTAGTACCCTCGACTATTATTAGCACCCTGTTCCATTTTCTGTCTTACCTAAACTCTGTTTGTGATAATTTCCACCTTTAACAAGACCTCCTGATATATGTTTCACTTGACCTTGGATATTGGTATCATAATGTGTACATATATATTTATGCCATGCAAATAAATGCAGTCATTCTGTATCTGTCTCTCTCCTTCTGGCTAATTTCGCTCAACATAATCTTCTCCATGTCCATCCATTTATAGGCAAATTTTATAACTTCATTTTTCCTAACAGCTGCATAGTATTCCATTGTGTAGATGTACCAAAGCTTCTTTATCCAGTCATCGATTTTCGGGCACTCTGGTTGCTTCCAGATTCTGGCTATTGTGAATAATGCTGCTATGAACATAAAAGTAGGGATGGTGTTTCCGCCTGCGTATTTTTGGTTTCCCAGAGTAGATTCCCAGGAGTGGTATGGCTGGGTCAAATGGGAGTTCAATTTCTAGTCTTTGGAGGAAAGTCCATATTGTTTTCCAGAAAGGCTGTACCAGCCGGCATTCCCACCAACAATGGGGAGAATCAGCATTGTCTAAATGGTAATACTCCCTAGAGCTCTGTACAGATTCAATGCAGTCCCTATCAGGATACCGATGACATTCTTCAAAGAAATTGACCAAACGCTCCTGAAATTTGTATGGAACAATAAACCCCCAAGGATAGCTAAAGCAATCCTTGGGAAAAAGAAGATGGGACGCATCACCTTCCCAACTTCAAACTGTACTACAAGGCAGTAGTAATTAAAACAGCATGGTATTGGAATAAAAACAGACCTGTGGACCTATGGAATAGAATTGAGTATCCTGACACCCAACCTCAAACACATGATCATTTAATCTTTGATAAAGGTGCAATGAGTCTAAAATGGAGTAAGGAAAGCCTCTTCAACAAGTGGTGTTGGGAAAACTGGGCAGCAACATGTAAAAAATAAATTTGGACCTGTGTCTAACACCATGCACAAAAATCAGATCAAAATGGATTAAAGATCTCAATATCAGACTTGAATCCATAAAGTACATTGAAGAAAATATAGGAAAAACCCTCCACGACATTGAAGCTAAAGGCATCTTCAAAGGTGAAACATCACTAACAAAGCAACTAGAAGAAAAGATAAACACATGGGACTACATGAAATTAAAAAGCTTCTGCACCTCAAAAGAAACAGTGACTAAGATACTAAAGCAGTCCACAGAATGGGAAAGAATATTCACCCAATACCCATCTGATAAGGGGTTAATATCCAGGATATATCAGGCACCGGTAGAACTTTACAAGAAGAAAACAAAACAACCCCATCAAAAAAATGGGGAGAAGAAATGAACGGAAACTTCAGCAAGGGAAGAAATTCGGATGGCCAAAAAACATATGAAAAAATGCTCATCATCACTAATCATCAGAGAGATGCAAATCAAAACAACAATGAGATACCACTTTACACCACAGAGACTGGCACATATTCAAAAGAGCAAGAACAACAAGTGCTGGCGTGGATGTGGGGAAAAGGGGGACACTCATCTAAATGGAATTTTTCTTAAGAGTATAAAAGAAAACCCAAACTTTAAAAAAGGAGAGAGAGACAGTGAGAGAGAGACATGGACAAGGAGAGAGAGAGAGATTAACTTTGTGATTGCCAAAGTGGGGGTAAGGGAGGGAGAACTGGACTAAATGTGGTGGAAAGGCCCAAGGTCCTCGTTGTGAGAGAAACAAGCACGGGTTCTGTGAGAGAAATAAGCATGGGGGTATAACATGACACATCTACTAGGGGGAAACTATAGCTTACACACCCGGTGGCACACATGTAGCTGTTCACTATCACTATCTTCACTATCTTCCCGTTAATCATCTATTTGCTAGAGTGGCACCAGTAATATCTCCATATGTCCCTGTCTCACGCTAGCAGAACGCAAAGGCATCTGCTTGCTCCAGGAACATAAAGAGTCTCAAACCATTATATTAGGTCACAGGAATGACCTAATATAAATGTTACTGATATTTGGCATATCAAATACTACACGAGCAGCTTGCCAGGCTTGCCGTGCAGGTGGCATACTATGTAGCTGTTAAGGGAGTAAATTTTAGGATTCCTCCTATCAGGGAAATTGTTTTTACACTTCAAAACATTATAAACGTTAACTAAATTCACTACGGTAGGCATTTTATCTTTACCTTAAATTTACACACAAGGGTAGGTCAATGATATCCCAATAAAACTGAATAGTATTACACAATTATTATTCATGTATGTAACAGTGATATTACATAATGATTGCATTTTTATCAATAACTACGCAGCCTGCTGTCTACCACTGCTGGGACAGATGCTGCAGAAATAGGAGACTGATTGAGGCATGGCTTTGCCCTCAGTCCAGAGTCGTTGAAAGAGAAATGTGTCCTTTTCCCTGAAAAAGGGCTGTAAGGGCAGAGGGAAAGGCCTGTGTGGACTGCACCACATCCAAATTCCAGGAACTTTGACTGTCCCTGGAGGATACGTGATACCTTTCCTGAGATATCCACTGAGAGCTCACCCAGATTGCCCGACCCAAGAGCCCGAGGGACATGGTTGCATAATGAACTTACAAATCTTCAAAACAAGACAAGGAAATCTTAGAACACATAAAAATGAAAGCAAGTAGTTGAGCCAACAGATGGAAGAGGCTGTCAGGGTGAGGAGAGAGAGACACCATCATCGGTTCCTGTATTTCCATTGAAAGTGAATTAGAACAATTCAGCTTCTCTGATTTCCAGTCACCCAGGGCTTCATTCACACTCCTTTTGTCTTATTCATCTTTTTGTCCTGAGAAGATTATAAAATGTAAAGGGAGAGAAAATTTCTTGCTCAACCATAATTTAGGAGGAAGCTCAGCCTTGGAATAGGCAAGTGTGACATTGACTGGAGAGAAGAGGCATGTAGAGGCAAGTGTCAGAGAGATCCACCCAGATTTTGCAAATAAGACACATCCTGGATCACAGAACCTGAGACTTTCCAAGTTCATAAAGAAGCACTCCCTACCTCCTCATTGACAGCCTGTCACAATGCTCAGAGCAGGACCGATGTGAATAAAGCAGCAGAAGCTTCTCTACAAGATGACCTCCAGATGCATTGCAGGGCCCATCTGCAGTCTGAAGTTTGTGACACTCCTGATGCTCCTACATGCAGAATTTCTCTCCGTGGGAGCCAGAGTGCAGCTTCAAGACAATGGATATGAAGGATTACTCATTGCAATCAATCCCCAGGTAGCAGAGGATCAGAACCTTATCCAAAACATTAAGGTGAGTGGCAAGTAGTCAATACCATTATTCCACTAGGGCCAAGCTGCAGCCTTCTTTAAAGAGCTAACACCACTGCCTGATTTGTATTTCAGCAGTTCCTAAAAAAAAATCTCTTCTAGACAGCACCAGCAATTATAAATATGCCTAAGCCGGTTTGTGCACCTATCTCTGTGTAGTCTCAGCTCAGTGTCGGTCTACTTTTCTTTTAAAGTGTTGTTAATTGTCGCTACTAATTTTATTTTTTTATATTTAACTGCATTAACTGGGGTTAGGAGCAGCTAGTAACTTGAGAAAAAAATAGTATAGCAACAAAGACCTGATGTTTGATAGATAAACATGATAGCACTTAGTAAAATTATGTGGCTGAATTCCATTCTGAGACTGAGAATTTTTGGATGAAAAGAAATTACTGGATGGAATGCTAAAGAGAAAGATTCTTTTAACTAGAATAATCAGTATTGTGGATTGAATGGCTTCACTCTAACATGCCCAGGGAGTATCATATCTTTATTTAGTCTTCTGTTGGTATGGCTGTAGTGAAATCAGTACAATCCCAAGGTGTGGCCCTTGAACATGCCCACAGGTGTGACATGAAAGGAATTGTTCAAAAAGCTTAAGCTTTCCACAAAATGGGGAAAATTGGACAGGCAAGTCCAGACACCACAGCTAGTGTTCCAAAATCTCTCCCAGTCAGTCATTTGAAGTTTATTTTCTGAATTTATTTTCTGAATTTTTTCTATATAACTTGCTCAAAGTGCTTCAAGCTCCACCAAAGATTAAAGCTGTCTCTAAAATAAATAATATCCTTAAAAAGATTTTAAATGATTTTATAGCATTACTTTTATTGCTATTTATTGAACTCTAACTGGAAAACAAAAAAAAATGTAAGTAATAAAAATATTTTTTCTTTCATTCGGGTATAGGAGATGATGACTGAGGGGCTTTTTATCTCTTCAATGCTACCAAGAGAAGAGTGTTTTTCAGGAATATAAATATTTTAATCCCCACCACATGGAAAGCTAATAATTACAGCAAAGCAAAACAAGAATCATACGAAAAGGTAAGAATTTAGAATTTCTTTAAATGAGTTTACCAAAAAAAAATTAAACAAACTGTGTCCAAACTTTAAACATGAGAACTTATGCAAAAAACTTACTGATGCTAATTCAGAAATAATGATCCTGGAAATTGTGTTGTCTAAGATATAAAGAAATGGTTACAAATCATTAAATAAACGAAAGTGATATGCTGTTATCCAAATAGCCTCTTAGAAGATCATACTCCAGAACATTTTTGTTTCATTTCTGAAATTTTTTTGGCTAAGAACCAAAACTAGCTTTCTCCTTCTTGGTATGATGTGTGAAGGGAACAATCCCAATTATGTCTGTCTTCGCTTCTCATCCTGTCAGGGGCAGTAAAATGCAAGTACAGACAGCACCATAAGCGCACACACAAATACAAATATGACTGTCTTTTCCGCCTAAGCGTAAATAAATAAAAATATGCATTTAGTCAGAGATACCATTTCAGAGGAGTTTGGCTATAAGATGGGTGGGGGAGAGAAACTAATTTTACTTTTTTCCAAAGATGAACTTACCTTAGAGGGATTTCATAAATAAATTATAGGTAAGAGTTAAGCATGCATGATAATGTCTGCTCACACTGATATACATACCAAACACAGAAGAAGTTATAAAATTGTGGCCAGTATTTGAGTGAGGTCCATGGAAACTACCAGAAGGGACAAAATTAGAGCAATGAAAATTAGTTCAAGGTTGTGGTTTGAGTGATAGTACAGCAGGTAGGGCATTTCCCTTGCACTTGGCCAAACTGGGTTGGATGCTCCACATCCCATATGGTACCCTGAGCACCGCCAGGAGCAATTCCTGAGTGCAGTCAGGAGCAACAGAAGGGCTGGACATGTGATACAGTTTCCTCTTATCCCCTATATGTGCCATTTGCTATGTGCAATGTCCTAAGAATTTTATGCTAAGTCAAACAGCTAGTACATTACAGAGCCATAATTAATATAATTTCATTTAAAAATAAACAATTATGCTTTTTGCATGAAGCTCTAACTATATAAAACAATCTCTTTGGTCTTCAAGGAATAAATAATATTGTAGACAACCAAAGCGAAAATATGGCAGTGCTCCTGAACTTAATAGAGGGCGAGAAATAAACAACCCCAACAAAAATAGAATTTTTTATATTAAAGGAAATAATGATCGTGGGATGTTATTGGGTACCAATCCTTTTAACTCATAAAGTCATTAAGCAAACACTGGGTGAATGATGATTATCTACAGGCTCTATCCTAGACATAGCAGAGAACACAAGAAGGTAGCTCCTGTCCTTGATAATCCACTGCTTTGTGCTTTGTGTAGAAATTAAGGAAATGTATGTGCTTTTGTGGGAGATGCGGCAGGAGGGGGCAGACAGGGAGAGTTAGGGATGGTAGGAGGTAAAAATTGAAAATACTGTTGTTCATGGGTAGAATATCAATCCAAGCTACCTGTTCCTTCCCATTCACAGTGCTCTTTCTTTTTGCTCCAGGACAAGTCTTAAGACAAAAAGACTGACATTTTAGGAGCTGAAGAGATTGAGTATAGTGGTTAAGGTGCTTGGCATTCATGCACCCAACCTGGGTTTAATTTCAAGTGCTGCCTATATGATCCCCACGCCAAAAAGAGTAAGCCCTGAGAATACCAGTTATGATCCCTAAACATTAAAAATATAAGACTGATATTTGGTCCAAGTAAGGACTAACCAAGAAAGAACATGGTATCTGTGGTCTATTTTGTAAATAGCTGCCTTGAAACCCCTAAGCATAAATTTTATCTTCCTAAAAATAAATGTTTTCCACCTTTTTTTAAAGTATTTTATCATACCACTCCGAGATATATAATTACAAAGATATACAATTAAAAAGTTCATATTTCTGTTTTGGTCATACAGTGTTCCAGCACCCATCCCTCCACCAGTGCCCATCTCCCCACCACCAACTACCCGGTTCCCTCCCCCCTCCCCAGCCCGCCTCCATGGTAGGTTCTTTATTTCTTTCCCTTTCTCTCTCTTTCTCTTTTCCTTCCCTTCCAGACTATGGATTACAGAATATACATTAAAGGATTGTCATGTGTATATTTTTGCCTGTATTTAATACTCAGTTCTAGGTTGGTATTAGTACCCTCGACAATTGTTAGCACACTAAGTAATAATCTGCATTGCAAAATAAAATTTATATAAATAATGTAGGGAATAAGTAGAAATAATGGAAAATAAATGAATTCACTTCCTCTACTCTGTGCTTCTTACACAACACACACAGTATACATCTAGTACATATAATGATAATTATGCATGTTATATTATACCTATTATTGCTAAGTCAATTTTAAAATACCAACATACTAAGTTTCTAGGGCGAGTGTGGAGACAGTATTTTATCTTTATTTTTAAAAATAAAAGATGGACTGGAGCAATAGCACAACGTGGTAAGGCGTTTACCTTGCACTGGCTGATGAGCATTTGATCCAGACATCCCATATGACCCCCACTCACTGCCCCCAGCACCGCCAGTAGTATTCCTGAACGAAGAGCCAGGAGTAACTTCTGAGTATCGCCAGGTGTGACCCGAAAGCAAAAAATTAAAAAATAAAAGAAACATTGTTTTATATAAAACTGTTCTCTAGATGATATTTGAATATATACTAACTTTAACTTTAGACTTAAAATATTGATTGAGCATCAGTAGTTGATTTAGTCAAGATACAAGATGAACTACAAACTTCATTAGTTTTGCAGTTTTGCTGATCTAATTGGTTTTGCGAATAAGGAGCCCGGGTTTAAAAGAGACATATCTTATTCTCTTGCTCTGAAGAAGTAAAAGCCAGAAAGTCATCATCAAATACGTGCAACTGCTCATTTCTACATATTGAACTTGCATTATATATGGTCTATAATTTAGAAGTTCACAGTGTTAACTTTTGAGAAAATTTTAATCTGGAAACTGGGACGGTCAAATGTAAGCACTATAGAAATTTAAGGTTTTAAAATGCGGATTTTTTGCCTCTATTTAATGCTCAGTTCTAGGTTGGCATTAGTACCCTCGACAATTGTTAGCACACTGTTCCATTTTCTGTCTTACCTAGCCTCTGACTCCCACACATTTGTGATAATTTCCACCTTTGACAAGACCTCCTGATGACAACCCTTTAATGTATGTTCTGTAATCCATAGTCTGGAGGGGAAGGAAAAGAGAAAGAGAGAGAAATGGAAAGAAATAAAGAACCTGCCATGGAGGAGGGCTGGGGGAGGGGGAGGGAACTGGGGACGTTGGTGGTGGGAGATGGGCACTGGTGGCGGGATGGGTGCTGCAACACTATATGACCAAAACCCAAATATAAACTTTTAATTGTATATCTTTGTAATTGTAAAAATAAAAAAATTTTAAAAAAAAAAATGCGGATGTTCTTGAGAGTGCCAAATAATTTGTTGATATTTATTATGATTTCATGTGATTTAAAAATTCTAAGAATTTATTTTTTTAAAGAAGAGTAAATTGCACTGATCTTAAGTGTACATTTCAAAATGTTTAAAGAAATGTACTTAAGTATATCACATCACAGATGGATTATAAGTTTTTTTTTAAACTTAGGCAAACGTCATAGTGACTGACTGGATTGGGGCTCATGGAGATGATCCATACACCCTACAATACCAAGGATGTGGAAAGAGGGGGAAATACATTCATTTCACATCAAACTTTCTACGAAATGACTTAACATCTAGTTACGGATCACGAGGTAAAGTGTAGACAATGAAGAAATACATATTGGCGGTATTATTAACAAAACTCTGGGTGTTTGGAGCTAAATGCAACTCAGAGAACCTAAAGACTGCCAGGGCCATCGCACCAGGAAGATGGGGAGAGAGGCATGTGTTCAAGAAAAGATGAGCGACAGGAGGCATCAGGAAGAATTTAGCACTAGCTTAGTGGTCCAAATAGTAACTGCTATAAGAACTCTGAAGTAAGAACCATTTAAGGTAAAATGGTCAGAAAACGCCCAACCAAGGAGGTTATCTTCTTTGTTAAATATATTCTTGATCAACGGAAGGAAAGAAGAGAACAGCGGGGAACATACAAAGAAAACTGTGGCTTTTGGAGGAAGAAGCCAGCAGAGTTGAGAGCAGGGGCAGTAAACATCAAGAATGTGCAGCCGGGGGCATAACGCAGAGGGTTCAATGTGTGTGTTTTGAAAGTAAAACAGGTTTTATTAAGGAGGTTTTAGGAAAGGGAAGGAGGAGGGAAAGTGAGAGAGAGTACACATCTCAAGAGGGGAGCCAACACGTGCTCCAGGCACCACATGTGCTCGGCCACATGGGCTAAGGCAACATGTGACCCCAGGCAGCATGTGCGCCAGGGTTCAATGTTTAAATACATTTGGGAGTAGGTGAAGATCAGTAAACCACTGAAGGCTTATAAGTGCAAACATAACACTGTTACGGACCCATGTTCAGGTGTTCAACGCTTGAAAACCAATATTCAAGAGACAAGAGCTGGTGTGAGAATAACAGGTTTGTAGAGGTTGCTCACAACCTGGTAAGATGGTGGGCTTGTCCCCAACACCCATCTTGTCTGCACAGACAGAAGAGTTTTATTTGTTTGTTTGTTTATATCTACAAAGAGATCTTGGGAGTAGGGTACAAGGCTTCTTAGGTGTCCTGAGGAACACTCCTAGTAGACTCCAGCCAACCTGGTCAGGTTGTTCAACTTGAGGGTCAGAGGATATGGTGCTTCGGGCGGTGAAGTACCAGCAATTAAACAGGTCACATACATCAAAGCATGTGTCATGTCCTGGCCTGTGAAGACACTTCTAGGGAGAGTGGTTTATAAGTTTGTAGGTGCTAGGCTGGTCAATAAATTTCTTATGGGTAGGTCCCTGAGACACATTCTTTCTAACCTGTACACCTAAACCAAAAGTTTGTGAGGGAAGAATCAACCTTTCCTTATCTTAGAATTTGGGGAGAAAAACAAGGTGAGCAACTGCTCCTAACGAGGGTGATCTGGCTGGCTTTGTGTTTGTTCCTAAACTGAATTCAATCTGTAACTTTTGGAAGACTGTTGTCAACACCATCAAAGCAGTAATTTAGCAAAATAAATCTGGGTATGTATGTAATCTGGCTCTTTCAGATCAATGAAGGGAAAACTGGGTATCAGAAAGAAATGAGATCTTCAAGTGTGATGCCATCCAGTCAAAACAGTGGTAGGAAAAGGACAGGCAAGAATCAGTGACATTTCACATGTGCCAACACCTCTACTATGAACTTTTTGGTGCTTTTGGCAATCTTAACAGCTCTAAGTGGGGAGCGAGTCCATACAAATTGCACAAAACCCAGAAAAATAGTACTGTAACCAAAACTAAAACAACCCCAAAACCCCAAAATAAAAGCCAAAATCTGAATTGCTAGGGTGAAATGCAGGGGTGTGTGTGTGTGTGTGTGTGTGTGTGTGTGTGTGTGTGTTTGTGTATGCTCCAATGAGAGGAAGCTTTAAGTGATTAGACAGGTTTGTTTTTTGTCTACACACTGTGCTGTGTCCCCAAAAAAAATATACTCATAGACACACACACACAATGTACTATTCCAGGACATTAAGTTTGGTTTGGGTTTCACAGCTGGGAGTGCTGAGGGCTTACTTCTGGCTCAGAGCTCTGGAATTACTCCTGGTGGACTTGGGTGACCACCTGGAATTCTAGGAGTGGAACCCAGGTCAGCTGTGTGCAAGGCAAAGACCCCTGCCCGCTGTATATCGCTACAGCACCTCCCAGCACTTTTTAAATTCCATAACTAAGCACAGATTTTTCCTTATTACCTTCAGCCAGATTTGTTTCCCTCCTTCTTTTGTGCCAAGTCCCAAAAATTGCACAATTTGCTGAGTATGAGTCACCACAGCAAACACTTCCTCTGTTTACAGAACTGAGAATTGAGAATTAATGAAGACTTCTATCTGAAGTCTGAATATTGAAGAGAATGCTAGGTTGTGGAGGCAGAGTTCAGGAATTTGATTGTGAGGATAGAGATATACATTAAGAATTAGAGTTTTTTTTTATATTTTATTATACCACTGTGAGAAATACAAAGTAACAATGAAGCAGAAATATCCAATAAAAGAGATTTGTTTAAAAAAAAGAATAAAAGAAGTTAAATGGTTACTAAAAAAAGAATTGTGGATAAATATAAACAGAAAATCCAGGATAAAATGATAGGGAAAAGACAATGAGAGCTGTGTAGGAGGCATATGATCTGGTTTTTCTCCTTTCTTACTCCATAGAGATTTCAGTCATTTTATTCTATAGATAAGAAAATTGAAAAAAACAAAACTAGGTCCACATGGTTGGATAACAGTGGCTCAGGGATAGGAAATTTTGTCTTCCTGTATTATGTTTATTTTCTAGCAGTTTTGGAGTTTAGGAACTCAGAAAGCCTAAGATCAAGGCACTTGTAGATTCCTATCTGGAGAGAACTTGCCACACTGACGCTTTGTGTCCTCACACAGCAGGAAGAGGAAGGGAGCTCTTTGGGACTAGTTCACTCATTGTGGCTCCACCTCATGACTTAACCATTTCCCCAAAGCACCACCTCCCTCATACTATCACATGGGTTAGCATTTCAATAAAAAATGAGGAAGGGGGTGTATACAAGTGGTCAGTTCATTGCACTGAGGTTTTCTTCTTTCCCTTTCTACAAATCCTAAAATTATAGGCCTTTGTGAAGCTAAATAGAAACCTGTTACACAGCTTAACTGGAGAAAAAAACTATGGGGATTAATTACTAGTTTCACTAAAGTGTGCAATAAGTGAGTCACTTGTTTGCATTTAGAAGATTAGCCATATTTTCACAATGCCTACAATGTCTAAGCAATGCCTACACAATGTACAATGCCTAGACATATTTTCACAAAGGCATTGCCTTCACAATGCCTACAATGGAGTACGGAGATGGAATAGGTTAAGGAAGAGGAAAGTGGGAGAGAGAGAATAACTTCAACCCTTTGGAATGAATAGCTACAAGTTTCTGTAAATGATCTGCCATGGATGTGTGCACAATTGTTATAGTAGTCCAAGAGGCTATATCAGATAATCTAAGGGAGTAGTAGATTATACCATCTATTTTTGTATAATTTCACTTGATTACTTTCTCACAAGTTGTCTTATGACCCAGACCCAGTTCTAAGAACATATTCCCACTATCAGCTACCACTGTACATATCATCAGTTGAGTCTTATCTTCATTCATTAACAGGGCCATTGCTGAGGTTTGAAGAACTGAAAAGAGATGTCTTTCTTCCACAGGCAGAGTGTTTGCCCATGAATGGGCCCATCTCCAATGGGGTGTGTTTGATGAATATAACAATGAGAAACCTTTCTATATAAATGGGAAAAATCAAATTCAAGCAACAAGGTTAGTACTTCATCTCATCTTTAAAATTCATTATTTCTTTGTCTACTTTAAAATTTGTCTTTGTTTACTTTAAAATCAACAAAACTATGTTCATGAATTATGAACTAGTTCCAGAGGCCCCAAAAACTCTCAATGGAACAAACATCTCTGAATGCAGCAGTTATGTGTACCTAGGTCTAGAAGTCAACATGATGAACGACCTAAAACCTGAGCTGCGCAGGAGGAAAAGAGCGGCATGGAATGCCTTCATAAGCATTGAAGAAATAGCTAAAAGGACAAAGAACCTCCAGCTCCGGGCACATCTCTTTGACTCCACCATTCTCCCAGCATTAACATATGCCTCAGAGACCTGGGCCCTATGAAAGCATGATAAGAACACCATTCAGGTCTCTGAAAAGAGGAATTGAAAGAGCTATACTTGGAATATCATGCCTCACTCAAGTGAGAGAAGGAATCCAGAGTTCCAACCTCTATCACTGTTCCAAAGTCAGGGCTGTCTCGTTTGCCAAGTCATCGAAAATCAGATGGGCTGGACATGTAATGCGATTTGAGAGGCGACCGCTGGACTGTAGCCATTGCCTACTGGATCCCACAGGATGTCAAAAGATCACGTGGCTGCCCACCTACAAGATGGTCAGTCGTCTTCGTCCAAGACCCTGAACGAACATTTTGAGGCTGTTCATATTCCTGAAGCAACCAGATGCCATTGGCCTACACTGGCACGTGATAGGGTCAAATGGAAATGTTACTGGCGCCCGCTCTAGCAAATCGATGAACAATGGGATGTCTAGTGAGCTAGTGACTTTAAAATTAACTAGAGACAGGTTATGAACTCAGAAAATCTAAGCTCAAGGCAAGCAGTGACAGATTTGACATCTACAGATAACAGCTTCCTGTTACACTGTAAGGTATCTGTCGAAGAGATAGTACAATGGTAAGGTGCCTGCCTTAT